>CATIWR010040353.1:0-39460 GCA_949677035.1 Omphalea diandra | reverse complement strand
GAAATATTTCTCATAAATGATTTGATTTCTCAAAATTAATAAAATTATTCTCATATAAGAATTTAATTTCTCATAATTAAATACATTAGATTAAATCAAGTCACATAATGTTCTTAATTAAATTAAATTAATCATTAACTTATGGGTATTTTTGTCAATTTTAGGTTAACATTTCATTTCATTCCATTGCAAACAAACAAAATTAATCTTAAAATGTTCATTTTCATTCCTATCATCCCAAACATAAATATAATTTAACATTTTTTTTTCCAAATCAAACCCATCGATTTCATTTCATTAATAGCTCTTCAATCCCTTTATAAACCATAAATCCAAAAAAAAAAAAAAAAAAAAACCAAACCAAGAGAAGTTAAGGTCGATTTTATTGATTTTTTTAATATATAAAACCAAACCAATTAAAAATAGAAATTTCCATATTCTTATAAATTAAATTGAAGTATGTATATAAACCGAATAAAAAAAAATCTAAATAGTGTTAGTTCAATTCGATTTGTCATTTTTTTTTCGATAATTTGCTCAACCCTACGTACCATTTTGACAATAGAATTCGATCTCAAAATTTTCCCCACCCTTTATATTTACCATTCCAAGTTCAATGGTGCAATTTATTTTTACAGAAAAAAAAAAAGCCTTTAACTATATGTTTAGATTACCTGTAAAGAACTCGAGATTTAGAGGACTTCATTTCTATCTCAAGAACCTTAATTCTCACAATTGCAAAAACTTTTAATTCAAATACTAATCTTTGGAAGCTTGTATTTTCCTTTATGATTATCCAAAAATTATGTTTTTTTTTATGTCATTGAAAAGCTTGTAATCTCTAATTTGCAAAGATATTAATATCATGGCATAAAAATATATCAAAAAATCAATGAAATTATTGCCTGAACAAGTAAAGAATGTATAAAACTGACATGTTCTCATATCATAGTTCAATCAAAATCAAAAAATATTCATAAAAATTTTAATATCGTTATTGCATAGAAGAAAAACATATAAAAGATGAACTCAAGACATACATCATGATAATTCTACAATGATATAAAGAATAAACTGAGAAAAAATCACTAAAGGTCTAAGTATTATTATTGGTTTAAATTGGTTTAACCGAAGTTAAAACTCTCTTTTGATCTTGACAATATAGATTGAAAAACTTTAACCTAATTTCTAAGTGTTGTCGATGCATAAATTAAGTTAGGAACTCATTGAAAGTTGAATGGAAGTGATTGGATAAAATATTCAAAGTGTTAAAACTGTCTCCTAAGTCGCGATCGAGATTTGAGGTTCACGATCGCTATCTCTAAAAAACTTGGGATAAAAAATGATAGATAGATTCGCAGTGGCTATCGCAACATGGATCACAACCGTTATCTTCAAATGATCTAAAATGAACTTTAGATGGTCAACCAAACTGAGCCATGTGTCTTAGGAGTAGTTTAAGGTTTAAAAGTAATGATAACAACATTAAGGTAGCAATCACAATTGACTCAAGGCTTGGAAAACCAAAGCTCCCATGTGATACATGATAGAGGTAGCAGTTAGCCTTCCTAAATCGCGATCACGACATATGAAATCTATTAGAGTGTTGCAACAATTAGTTTTTTTTATGAACTAATATGGATTGCCATGTGTAACTAGCCATTAGACATATTTAAATATCTCGGTCACGATTGAGCAAAATCCAGAGTAAATTGTGGATTGTGACTGTGACTTGAGGATTGACTGCAATCTCAGTTTGACAAGCATTAAATATAGGATTTTGCCATCAACTTTGGATATTTAGAGATAGTTTCACTTATAACAAATTTTTGATGGTTAAAACTTACAGTACTCTGCCAAATGACTTTGAATGCAAAATGATAGTATTTCATTATGGCCAAACTCTTGCAATTTGATTTCTTAACTATAACTTATTAATTCCTTGTACTTGAGTTATAAAGGTTAGGTGTGAGCCATTAAACATTATTAGGTTTAGGTTATGAAGAGAGCCTAAATGTGAAAAACTTTTATTTGGGTTAAGTGTGACCCTTAGGAAAACATTTATAAAGGTTGTGTGTGAGCCTTGAAAAACACATTATTGTAAGTTAGATGTGAGCTTGTAAAACACTATTAAGAGTTAGTGTAATACCTAATTGGAAGCACTGGGGAGTGGATGTAGGGTTGGTAAATACCCTAACCACTATAAATCTCTTATGTTCTTTCTCTCTCCTAATTTTTTTTCTAAAATTTAAATCTTTCACACTCCACCCTAAAATTTTATATTTTCCACCAACTCAACCTCCCTTCTCAGTGCACAAGGGCCAATAAGTTGTATTAGAGCCAGGTTTCAAATCTTGCCTTAACTGCTTGAGAAAAGATAATGGCATAAGAGAAATTCATTCTTACATTAAGCCATTTTTTTATGGATCCGACTATACTTATTAAAAGTATAGAATGAAAATCTATCTTGATAGTGATGTGGTTCAAGGTAATAAATGGTAGTGAGGAATTGCTTCCAAGAGAAGAATAGGTTAAAGCCCATAAGAAGATAAATGGCAAGAACAAGAGAGCAATGGTGATCCACTTAAGTTCTATCTCAAGGGAAAAATGTGGGAGAGTTCAACATTGCCACACCACTCATGTAATATTGAATGCTTTAGAGAACTACCATGAGGGCACAACACTAATGAAGTCAAGTAGATTAGAGATGTATGTGACTCAATGAGAACTTTTCATGATGAAGCAAAATGAAACTGTCACCAACATGACCAATAGACTCCTTGCCATTGTGAACAACATGAATAAGTATGGAAGAACACTTAATAATCATGAGGTAAATACCAAAATACTTAAAATGTTTCCCTTAAAAAAGTTTAGGGCAAAGGCTTGTAGTATACAAAAATCTAATTAAGAGATTGGAAAAATGCTAACCATTGTTCTCATTGGGAAACTTCTTACCTATGAGATGGTAATTAAGAAGGATGAAGAAATGAAAAGGATGAGAGCTCAAAGAGAAAAAGGATAAAAGAAGACACTTGCTCTCAAATCCTCTAACAAAGATAAAGAGGTGGAAGAAAGCTCTATTGAAAATGATTAAAGTAATAAGGAGGAAGAGGAACTTGTCATGCTTTCTAGGAGATCCAAGTAGCTCATGAAGAGAAGAAAGGAAAGAAGAAACCTCAAGAAAACATCATCCAACTTTAAAGAGAAGAAAAATGATGTAACTTGCTTTGAATGTGGAATGTAAAGAAACATCAAATCCGATTGTCCTAAGCTAAAGAAGAAAAATAAATGGGCAAAGAGAAGAAGAAGAGCTTCAAAGCAATATGGGACGATTACTCAAGTGAAAAAGATGAAGAGGTTGCCAACTTTTACTTCATGGCTTAAGAAGACCTCTCTAAACCTCTCTAATGATGTAAGTAAAGTGATTTTATTTATAACTTGAGAACAACCAATCAGGAACTCAAGAAAACTTTGGAAAAAATTTCTCAAACTCCATCCTCTATTTATTCCTTAAGAAAAGAAATAATTCTTTAAAAAATGAAGTGATTGAGTTGAGAAATTCCATCTTAAAATTTCACAAAGAGATGAAAGCTTTGGATACACTCATTGTATCACAAAGACCACCCCTTGTAAGACATGGCCTTAGGTCCAATGGGGTTCATCATCTACATCTTCTCATCCTATCTTCATTAGAAAATATGCACCTTAAACCTCTAACATAGAGGTGATTAGGAAGAAAAATGCTATTAACACTAAGCCCCCTATACCTAAAAGCAAAGGAAAGGCACCTTAAGGCTCAAAGGCTAAGCCTTAAAGAACTAATCATGCTTTCATGTATAGTAAGAGGCATATACACAAAAGCACACCTTCTATTCCTCATCATTCTTGCACTTGTATGCACTCACATGACTAAAGTACAAGAAGGCCTCATACATATACAAAAGGTATTCAAAGGAGAAAGACTCATAATTATAAGTTTTAATGTCATTATTGCATGAAATTTGGCCATATTAATGTGTTTTGCTATATTAGGAGGGCACACCTCAAACTAGAGGACCTTTCTAAGCCTAAACTCCTAGGACCCGAGTATGCTTGGATACCTAAACAAAGATGGACTTTTTTATTTTATTTTATAGGAATGCTTAGAAGCCACAAAAGAGGATAATGATTGACATGTTGATAGTGTATACTCAAAGCATATGACAAAAAATAAGAAGCTATTCACATCCATTGAAGAAAAGGGTGGTGGCAATGTGCATCTGAAAATAATGTCAAGGGTAAGATAATTTACATTAGTGTAATTATTAAGAAAGGTTGCCCTTTATTGATAATGTGTTTTTAGTTGATAGTTTAAAGCATAATCTTTTAAGTGTAAGTCAATTATGTGACAACAGTAATAAAGTTACCTTTGATTATAAAGAGTGTCTTATCACTACCTTAGTTAATGAGAATGTAGTCTTCAAAAGTGAGAGACAAGGCAACATATATATAATTGACTTAGACAATTTAACTAACAAATTTTTCAAGTGCCTTGTGTCCATTAGCAATATAACATGGTTTTGGCATAGAAGACTTGGGTACGAAGCATAGAGCTTCTCCAAAAGCTATCTAAAAGGAAGCTAGTTTAGGGTCTTCCAAAGCTTAAGTTTGCTAAGGACAAGACATGTGGACCATGTCAAATGAAAAAGCAACATCAATCAACCTACAAGCCACAAAATATTGTAAGTATTTCTAGGCCTCTTCAACTCATTCATATGGGCTTAGTTGGACCTAATAAAAATTTAGTAAAAAGCATTATGCATTTGTCTTAGTTGATGACTACTCTAGGTTCACTTGGGTTAGATTCTTAGCTTATAAGAGTGATATTTTTTTTATACTTTAAAAGTTTTGAAAAAAATAAAAATGAAAAAAGGTTACTTCATTTTTTCTATTAAAAGTGACAATGAAAAAGAATTTCAAAATAAACTTTTTGAAAATTAATATTTGGAGAATGGGATTTGACATAATTTTTTGGCTACTAGAACACCACAATAAAATAATGTTGTGGAGAGAAAGAATAAAACATTGGTCAAGATGGTTAGGACTATACTCAATGAGTATTCTTTTCCAAACTACTTTTGGGCTGAAGCCATCAACACCTTTGGTTACATTAAAAATAAAATTTTTAAAAGACTTATTCTAAACAAAACCTCTTATGATATATGGAATGGAAGAAAGCTCAAGCTTTCATACTTTAAAGTTTTTAGATGCAAATGTTACATTTTGATACGAAGGACTACTTTAGAAAATTTACTTCTAAAACTGATAAGGGCATCTTTCAAGGTTATTCCATCACTAGCAAAGCCTATATAGTATTGAACAAGAAGTCCTTGATCGTTAAAGAGTCAATGAATGTTGTTTTTTTATGAATCTAGCAAAATTGATCTTGAGAAAGATTATCTTATTGATGATCTTATAAGTGGCTTTGAAAAAGTTAGAGCTTAACTCAACATCTAAAAAGAATGTAATTAATCTTGAAAATCAAAAGCCACCTCAAGAATTAAAGTAAGTTCAATCGAAATGAGAGGAGGATTAAGCTTAAGGACTTTCCAATGATTAGAGATACTCCAAGGATCACCCAAAGGAGCTAATCATCAGTGAAACATCCAAGACAGTAAGTACTAGAGCTCAATCGAATGTATTAGATAATAATCTTGCTTTTATTTCTCAAATTGAGCCAAAATTAATTGATGAGACTTTTGATGATGAGAATTAGGTGATTGCTATGCATGAAAAACTCAAACAGTTTAAGAGAAACAAAGTTTGAAAACTTGTTTCTAGGCCTAAAGAACACCCAGTTGTAGGATGCAAGTGAATGTTTAGGAATAACTTAGATGAGAAGGTTTCATCACTAAAAATAAAGTTAGATTGGTTGCCAAAGGGTAACCAAGAGAAAGACGTATACTATAATGAAACATTTGCCCATGTTTCAAGACTAAAGGCCATCAAAATTCTTTTAACATTTACTTGTTATATGAATTTCAAGCTTTTTCAAATGGATATGAAAAGTGTTTTTTAAAATGGTTTCATTGAAAAAAAAGTTTAAATAACCTTCGAGTTTTGAGTCTCATGATTTTTTCAACCATGTGTTGAAACTAACTAAAGCCTTATATAGATTGAAACAAACTCCTAGAGCTTGGTATGAAAAGCATAGTTCATTCCTTTTGAAAAATAATTTTGAAAAGGGCTAGCTAGGTTGACATAACTTTATTTTTGAAAAGGCATGACAAAGACACTTTGATTATTGAAATTTATGTTGATGATATTATATTTGGTGTTGTTAATGAATCTCTTTGCAAAAAATTTACAAAGTGTATGACTAGAGAATTTGAGATAAACATAATGGGTTCACTTAAATTCTTTCTTGGTCTTCATATCAAGCAAATCAAAAAGGGCATCTTTATCAAACAAGCCAAGTCCCAAAAAAAACTACTTAAAAGATTCGGGATGGATGGATGCCAAGTAGTTAAGACATCAATGAGTTCATTAATTAAACTTGATAAGGTTGAATCAAATGAGCCAATTGATGGAAAGAAGTATAGAGGTATGAATGGTTTTCTCCTCTATCTCATCGCTTCTAGACCCAATATTTTGTATAGTGCTTGTTTGTGTGCTAGATTTCAATTTTATCCTAAAAAATCTCATTTGCATGAGATTAAGAGAATTTTGAAATATTTGCATGACACATTGAATTTAGGACTATGGTATCTTAGGTAATTAATCTTTTAGTCTTCTTGGATATTTGGATGCAAATTATGCTAATAGTTTATTAGATAGAAAAAGAAGTTTTGGAACTTGCCAATTTATTGATGAATGCATAGTTTTTTAGTTTAGCAAGAAACAAATTTCGATTGTCTTATCCACCACTGAAGCGAAATATGTGGCAGCAGATCGTTGTTGCACTCAAGTTCTTTGGATAAAAAACAACTCAAGGATTATAGCAAAGATGTTGATCACATTCCCATCAAATGTAATAACACAAGTGCAATAAATCTTTCAAAAAATCTCATCCAACATTCAAGAAGCAAATACATTAGTATTAGGCATCATTTACTTAGAGATCACACTACAAGCAAAATGATTTATTGTGACATTTTTTAATGAAATTTTGTACAAATGTCACTTAAAATTAAAAAAAACACATTAAAATAACATTTTCAATAAATATCACTAAATGTCTTAATTATTTCTACAATTCTCTTAATATTAAGTAACACTCATAATAAATGTCATTTTATTCATCTTTTTACAACATTTCTTTTAACATTTACTGAAGATGTCATAATAAATTTATTTATTGTGACATTTAAATAAAATCACTAAAGATAAAAATAATGTCGATCATAAATCTAATAATAATTTGGTTATTCTCTATATATTACACTACATGAAAATAGTAAATTACCTAGGAAATTTACTTAATTTTTCCATAAGTAATTTCCTTCAAAATATCTATGAAATATAATATGTAGGTAATTACCTACAAATTTTTTTGCAGGTAATTCTCTATAGATACCATCGATAAATTAAGTGCGAAGAGAGAGTGTCAAAATGTAAATGACTTTTCTACAGTTTCCCTATAAAAGTTTATTTATGGATTCTAACTCGAAGGTAAATTTACATGTGAATTTTAATCCATAGGTAATTTTTTGTGGATTCAAATCCATAGGTAAATTGCCTTTAAATTTTCATCATAGGTAATTTACTTATGGATTGGTAAATTCATTTATGGATTCAAATTCGTAGGTAAATTTACCATGAAAAATTTAATATATTAATTTTTATTATAAAATAATTTGATGAATAATATTTTTTAAGTATTACAAAAATATATTTTTATGCATACTATTAATAAATTAGATGTACAATATATAATTAAAATAGTAAAAAAAAAATCGAGAAAATCTACCTATAGATTTGAATTCATAGGTAAATTTATCTATGAATACAAATTTGTATGCAAATTTATCATAAAAAATTGATGCATTTATAAATATTATCAAAATAATATTTGATTTTTATTATACAATAATTTTTTTAATAATATTTTTAAATATTATAAAAATCTATGATAAAAAATAGTACAAAATATAGTAAATTTACCCACGATTCAAATCCGTAGATAAATTGACTATATTTATAAATATTATTCAACATAATATTTGATTTTTATTACAAAATAATTTTATAGGTAATATTTTTTAGCCATTTTATGAAATCGGGTTTTAAAAAATAATTAATATTTTTTTAAAAAATAAATAATATTTTAAAAAATAAGTTGAGTTTTGAATTAGACGGAAAATTTAAAATTCGTTGCTGAACTGAAAGCCCTAAAAATACCAGAATGGAACCTATCTGTTCCTTAACACCTCGAATCCATGCTTCTCGACCAAGTGTATCGAGTACCGCTCTCTATCTCTCTCTCTCAATTCAGACTGTACATGTTCTCGTATTCTCTCTCTAGGGTATAGAGAGAGAATCTTAAAAGCAAGCGTAGACAATTATGGCGGACGTGATGATGATGAGCGACATAGAGGCTCGAGTGACGACAGCCAGCATCGATCTCTCTCATGTCAACCTCAACTCCATTCTGCTTCCTCTTGGAGAAAATTTTGGAATCATCAGGTAAAACTATACTTCAATTAACTAACTGAGGTCAGGTCGGTTTTAGACGTTCTAATTTGTATATTCTATGAAATTATATTGACATGGCAATTTATAATAATTGTAATAAGCATTCTCTTTATATTTTGAATTGCTTTTGGTATTCTTTCATTTATTTATTTTTTTCAAATTGAAACAGATTTAACACTAAACATGTTAGTCGTAGAGTTTTGTTTCATCCTCCTTACTAGCGGTTTGGGTACACATTTAGCTCCCTTTTTGTTAAATTCGCTGCAGAGAAACTAGTGTCTTAGGTTATACAAGTTTTTTGCTCAACTTAGAAATGTACGCAATAATGCATTGTGGGGTCTAGGATATTTACAGATTCCAATTGATTCGTAGTAAATTCCATTATTATCTCAGTAAGGAGTATATGCAGTAAGTTAAAACATTGATTTCTCTAATACTTCTTTGGCAGTGACGATGAAGATGTTTATCAGGAAGAACAACTTGATTTCGAGACTGATTTTGGTAACATTATTGTCGTTGATAATCTCCCAGTTGTTCCTTAAGAAAATTTGAGAATCTTGAAGGTGTTATTCGCAAAATTTATAGCTAGATTGGTGCTATTAAAGAGGATGGCCTTTGGATGCCTGTTGATCCTGAAACCAAGAAAACCTTGGGTACTGCTTCATTGAGTATAAAACTCAGGTATTCATTTTTTTCCATGCACCAAAATTATTTACTGCCTCACATTTTCTAATTTTAATTTTAAGTTCCATCATTTGACTATCATTATTGTGACATCCATGTTTATGAGTTTATCTTCCTCGCATTCTTAGGATGCTATTAAAGTTGAAGGGTTTTATTAGTAGCTACCATAACTATATATATGATGCAATGCATGGCACATGCCTAGTACATCTTGTTAAGTAAGAAAGCTTATGCCTGATGAAACTAAAGTATCATTCAAAGGCTCAAGCACAATAAATTAGTCCTGAAATGAAAGTAAAGTAGATCTTGAAATTAGGCTTGCGTACAATAAATTAGTCCTGGATTTGCTTCATGCTCACCAACTAGTGGTAGAGCCTTTTGCTTATTTTTCTAGAATAATTGAAACTCTATTATTTGAATCAACTGCTTAAAGTTCTATCCATTTTTCGTTGCCAAATACTGACCCTCTCAATGAGCAGGTGATTTTTTTCCAAACGTTCATTATGCTTTTTTTTTTTTCTCCTTAGCAGTGGGAGCATATCCATAAGGAGTGTAACATTTTATCTGCTTTTGCAACCTTATCTTTCTATTTTGCCTTACATGACAAAATCCTAATATAACAGCATTTTGACAAGAGTGAACCAATGGACTTACCAACTTGTTAATGAAGTTTAGTAATCGTTTGATAATTTGGGACTCATACATCAACTGAGAATATAGATGTGTTCAACTTGTTATGTTAGTGAATAACCTTATTTGTCAATTCATGCGTATTTGCTCATTTTGAGTTTGGTTGATGTATAACTGTAATTGATTTACTAGAATTTTTATTTGAAGTTTTAGAATTGTGAAAAATCTTTGAATTGATAGATCATATGAAAAGAATGCATCAATAGGTTGGTAGATAATAGATGTGAATTGGTAAAGCATTTACATAGAAAATGAAATGAAATGAAGATTGAGGATGAAAGTCCCACATCTGATACTTAAGATAATAGGAAGGATGTCCTGATTAAAAAATAGTGAGAGACCATTGGTGTAAGCAAACCTTAAAACCATCATACTGCACGCCAATGCTTCTACAATAGGATTTGATTTGCTTTTCTAATTGAAGCAAACAAGAATAAGGAAATCATTAAACAAGTAACATAAAGTTCTGGAGATTTGCATCCTCGTTTTGCCTCCTAGTTCATTTTCTCATGAAGATGATTCATCATCTACGACCTAAAGAACTCGATCCAAACACAGCTTAAACTCATCCACTTGAATTCTATTAGAATTGGATCAATAATCACCACTCTATTTCTTCCTTAATGACCTGCTTCTGGATATAGACCTGACCATGTTTGAAATCAAACAGGAATTGGAACTATGGTCCATGGTTTGGAATTGGAAGTTTGGCCTAAGGTTCAGTTTCAACTTCAGTTACTGCTATTGCAAAACTAAGAACTGAACTAGATCTGGCGATTTTAGAACTTTATTTTAAAAATCAAGGTTTGTTTAAAGTCCATCGCCCAACAAAAAATATGATCATTGGCAGCAATTGTAACAATATGACCATTGGCAACAGTAATTTTTTTGCCAAGTAGGCAAACTAGTAGTAAAAAAATTGACCATCAGTTGGCACACTTAAAATTTATTTTTCTTTCATTTTGATTTTCCTCTAAGTACCCTCTTTGGTTTTTTTTTTTTTTTTTTCATAATAACAGTCTTAAGTCTCTGCTCTCCTAATCCTATCCATTCTCTTAATTTTCTCTAATCTAGATTAAATAATTTTATATTAATTCTATAATCTCAATATTCTGTATTCCTAAATTATCTTCCGCTTGAAAAATTATATACTTCAAGTTCATTTTACTTACATTTCCCATCTTCTATTCTTTTCCAATTCTATTAAATTCTTCCCTTTTTTTTTTTTTGTCAAATTAGAAAAATGTCTAGTACGGGAGAGGCATTTCAAGAAAGAGCAAGGAGGGACAAGAGGAAGG
Organism: Omphalea diandra; assembly: GCA_949677035.1. NCBI lineage: Eukaryota > Viridiplantae > Streptophyta > Magnoliopsida > Malpighiales > Euphorbiaceae > Omphalea > Omphalea diandra. The sequence goes on along the minus strand of CATIWR010040353.1, from coordinate 28,112 downwards.
AATCCATTAATTCTTTTCAAAATTATGGTTACCAATTAATTTTGATGAAAAAGAAGAACTCAAGAATTTTTAAGAAAATTTTCCAATATAAGAGTCAACAAATGAATATTGGTAAAGGGCTTGGATGAATGAAATTGAGTAAAGTAAGGAGGTTCACCATTCAATTCAAACTGAGATAAATGAACTACATGGGCTTTGATTCTTCTAATCGCAAAGAAAACATGTAGATGGCTTACTTATGAAAATGTAAAACTAATTTATTGATAACATGCATACATAGCCTATTGGTGTTACTTTATTTCTTTGGTTTGTCCATTTTTTACTACTACAGTAAGACATTCTTCTCTTTCATAGTTTAAAATTTTATGCTAGATGTTTGGACATGATATAAAAGTTTGGTTTACATGATATATTCAGGTTAGCAAGCAGGATTTCCTTATTGATAACTATTTACCAGTTGAAGTGCATGATGTTACTATTCCTTTGTTTATCTTAAACGAGTGGATTTTTTTGGAAGGCATGGATTGTGACTATGTAGATATGTTAAAAGATGATAGCAAGAAGGAAGAGCTAAGAAGTTGAGTTTCTTGTTGGGGTTAAACATTACATAGAATAGGTGACAAAAAAAATATTTAGTGATGTTATACCATTGGTATTTGTTTTAGATCTGGTAGATACTGTTATCAATCATCTTCAATATGGTTTCCAAGCTTGTTTTCCTTTGTTTTAATAGTTAGAGGAATGATGTATTATAAAGAAGCCTTAAGAGTTAAAAGCATTTTTTGACATGGCCGAGGATGAAGATTTGTTTTTGACTTTATTCTAATCTACTAGCTTATATTTTAAATTAAGAAGAGAACATTTAATGTTGTTTGTCTAGATATTCTTGAAGATTATGGTGCTGCTAAGAGATATAATCATACATTATTTGCTCAAATTCACAGTTCTATATAGCATGAATTGAGAAAATTGAGCAGGTAACACATCATATGGAAGGCAAGTGCCTTATATTCTTTGGAGTTGTTGAACCAATTGTAGTTTTTACGAATGACAAAATTAAAACTTATTTCAATTTCCATCTAGTAGTGATGCGTTCTCCTTCATAATTTCCTTTGTTTTGTACTACCATTGCAACTATATTGTGTATCCTCATTTAGGCATCTTGTTGTTTACTTTGGTATTCAACATTTTAGGAAGTATTTCTTTCATGAGACAAAATTATGAGTAGTGACGTGTGACAAGCATGATCCTCAAATATTATTAAATCCCAAAATTTAGGATCCATGTTCATTCCAAGATATTAGATTTTGGATTAGTTAACACTAAGTTATCTAACCTTTTTATGCTTGTGTCTAGTTCATTGATTTATCCAAATAGCTTGTTCATCTTGAGTTAAACTACTATTGAAAAAATAGTATGGTTTACTTAAATCTTTTGCGTCAGTCTTTAAGATTTTCTTTCGTTCATTGGTTTGCCAATTATTTTGTATCCTTTCCATCTTAACTTTATTGCTTGTTTTTGGATGATAATATATGTGAGACCTATATGTAATGGAAATAGGAGAGTGTTTTCAAAATCATAAATGAATTATTCATTTTCGTTACCAAATGAGTGAAACTAATGATTCACGGATAGGAAGGAAAATCAAAAGAAAGAAAAGCATGAACGGTTGTTAAGCCGTAAGTCAGCTCAATGTTGCAGAGAAAAAAGTACTTAAAGTTGAAAACTATTGATATTAATTCAGATTGTAGCTTTGTTTTATGTTGTGACTTTGAATTTTAATGTATTTTGGATGCTTAAAAATAGGGTGAATGAGAATTTTGACACTATCAAAATGGAGATAATTCTATGAGTTTTTGGTCTTATTCACTTCTTATATTTTTTTATGACTTAGTTTTGTAATTGAGACATTTTAATCATTTGCAAAATGATAATGTAGTATTTCTGTTTATTGACAATAACAATCAATTTGCAAATATTTTTACTAAATCTCTTAATGAAGAAATAATGAATTTCATTAAAAGGGAACTATGGATGCTTAATATAAGCTCTCTAGGATGACAATAGATCTCATTGTATGCATTCATATTTGTTTGATTGATGAATGTTTATGATTGATGTGTTAGATGAGTCAATTCAATTTGCATTTGCGCTTTTCTATGTTCAATTGCATGAATTCATCATAAAAATATCAAATTGATCACTCTATGTTTGAGCCATATATTTAAAGTTCTATTTTAATCCTGTTTTTAAAAGTGATTTCTAAATTGCGAACAAGATTGTCATTCACAGTCGCTACTTATAGGCACATTTGATGTTCAAACTAACTTGTCATTTGCACTCGTGATTTCAAATCGTCATCGTAGAAATTCAATTTTCAAAATTTTCGAACCATTGACTTTGCGCCTTTTGAAGGCGTTTTTGTCCATTATTTATAATTTTCATAAATTGCGGTAATGACTTTCGAGTAACTGTTTTACAATAACCATTCATCTCCCAAACGATGCAACTACCTCATTTAATGCCTTTTTGAACATTTTTTTACCATCTCCCAAACCACCTTTAACCTTTCTCTTCCATTTCTTTCATTTTCTATTTCATCATTTGTCAAAATTCCCTCAACTTCTCTTCATCTTTCCTTTCCCACATCTTAATATCTTTTAATCCCTTTCATCATCACTCAAATGGCTCTAAGAAAGTCCTCAAGAATCGACAAGGGCAAAGGAATAATCCAAACCTCTTCACTACCAAGGCAAACCCCTTATTTCCATCTAATAATGGTATCACCAAGGAAGAGAAAGCAAGATTTGCTACAAACAAGAATATGATCATTCAACCTAATAAGATACCTTAAGATTCCTCATTGATTCCCTTGAAATCAATGGAGAAATCAAAGGCTATCTTGCTCATCTAAGTTAGGTGGAATTCATTTTATGTGATGAACGTAATTAAGAGGAGTTGGTTCAAGAGTTATGTGCACCATGGCTATTAGCAAGAAGGCTAAGTCAAAAGTTGGTATGTATGGTCTCACTTTTCATTGTATTGGGCAAGAATACTTTATCACATATCCCTAAATTTGCTTCCTCTTTATCTTCCAAACTAAGGATAAGGTTTCATTTAACCTTTGCTCTCTCTAACTTGACTATTCTAGTTTTCGGAGTCAATTTTCAATTGAAGCCAAACATAACTCTGAAAAATCTCCTACCAAACAATCAAAACCCTTTCTTTTTGGCTTATTGACCATATCATCACTTTATCCATGTGAGTAAGAGGAGATGGAAATGAAAACTTCTCCTAAAAGGACCTATCATTCCTCTATTAACTCATTGCCAACAAACCTATCACTATTTTGTGGGCTAATTGGCTCATATGAGCCTTAAAACTAAGTGTCAATTCCCCCTCCGCTCCCAACATCATAGCCATATATCGCTTTGTAAGAGTCCTCAATAAAGAAAATGAGGCTTATCTCACCAAGGCATACCTCCCCAATACAAATTTTCTTGATCTCAACTACTTAATCAATGCCAAGACCATCCAACCAAATTTCTATGAATACTTGTTAGGAGCTCAAAGAGTAAAGAAACAAGAATCCTCCTCAAGCCTCAAGAGGAATCCTCTTAATCCTCTTATTCCAAACTTTATCTAAAAATTATTGAGTGATCGGGCCATCACCAAACTATGGTGGAAAGTCCAAAGTCCTTTGTTTTCGACCACATTGACGACTTAGGTGACTTAAAAAGTAGTACGATGCTATACGGAGGCCTGGGAAAGCAACATTAGTTGTATATGTTTGCAAGGTAACATAAGTTAGCCTCTACTAAGGACTCATCCATCTAATTTCAAAATCAACCACCTCTATGAACCAGTCCAATCATGAAAATTCATCGGTAATATTGTCAGAGTATGTGATTTTGCGGGATTGATGGTGGCAGGGCTCGTCTTTGGAAGAACTGACATTTAGAGGAGCTAATAGGCATAACTTCTTTTGTAGCCACATTTACATGAAAAGGGAGAAAATGAGAATGACAAATTTAGAGAAAGAAAAAGAGAGACAAAATTATCTCAATACCTGAAGCAGTGGAGGACTCCTCATGAACATAACACTTTTGCCTCCCTTAACCTAGTCCAAGCCAACCATAGTCTCCACTATAATCATGAATAAGCAGTTCCTCTCTTCCATCTCCTCTATCATCTAAAGCAACTGAAAATCCACTTGGTAGCTTTCAGTCACTAGTAAGAATTACGCTGACAAACAACAGCTAAGCATTTTGCACCACAGAGTAGTAGCTTTGTCGTTTTTGTTTTCATAAACTTTGATCAAATTCTCCATCAGGATTTCTCCATCACTTGTAATGAATTCAACGTCCCTACGAGTCATGTCAAACAAAGGCCTCATTTTTCTGACAGCTGGATACTCGAAGCAAGCAAGGCATGCTGATTAGTAACATTAACGGTTTCCCCTAATAGTGTACTAAATTCTTCATAAAATGAGGCATAACTCCTATTTTGAGAAATAAAAAACATGGTCATAGGGATCCTAAAATGACACAACACCTTTGAGCAATGAGTAATCAAAAGGGATATTAGCAAGATACTTCAAGGCTTTTAACTCGAGCCAACTCATGGTTGACCATTCTTATTCGAAAAGGGTCCTTAGGAGCTATCTGATACATCTTTAGATTGGTTCGAGCATGTTAGAGTATCTGAGAACATTGGTTGATAAAAGTTCTTTTGGTTTTAATTAGAAATTGTCTTGATGATGCGAGAATCATAAAAGAGGTAAAGGATTTTAAAGGAGAGTTTCACTATCAGCTTAGCCACACTAGATGTTCACATGTATGTAAGGAAAATCGAGATTAGGGCATGTGTAAGGAAAATAAGTTGACACATCTGATGGATAATCCTGCATGTGATATAAGTGGGGAATGAGGTGTGTAGAAGAGAGAAAAAAAAAATGGATGCATTGCGATAATTGATCTTGCATGTGAGATAAGTGTCAAATGAGGTGTACAAAAAAGAGAAAAGAAGTTGATGCATCACTATAATTGTTCTTACATATTAGAGAAGTAGCAAATGAGGTGTATAAGAAAGAGAAAAAAAGCTGATGCATTGCAATAATTATTCCTACATGCGCAACAAGTGGTGGATGAGGTATACAAAAAGAGGAAAGAATCTTGACGCGTTGTGATGATCAATCCTTCATGTAGGACGGATGGTGGGAAATGCATTATGGTGGAAAAAAGAAGATATACATGTGTGGAAACATCCTTGCATACAGGACACATGGCAAGAAAAAAAAAGCTCCCTAACGATGACATTTTTCAAATTTGCTCCCTAACTTGCCAGTCCATTTTTGCGACATATTGGATAAAGACGGTTTAGGACTAACGACTTGCATTTCATGTCATGCATGCATATTCATTTTTGTACTTAACCTCTTTTGTAGCATAATATTTTCCAGGAGTATGACACACCACCGTGCATTGACCTCAACATCTGCCATAAGTTCTTTGTCGCACTTCAATTCACTTGCAATGATGTAGGGATGTGAAAAACAGGTAATGTATAAAACCAAGAAAATGCTAAAAAACTAACATTAGTTATATTTACAAGTTTCACCGTGATAAATAAGGATGAACTAAAGATGGAGTTAAGAAATCTTGCAGCCTCATTAATGATCCAGGGTACCACTTAAGCCTTAAAAAAAAAAGGATGAAGAAGAAAAGAGAAAAAATAAAAAATTAGAAAAAAAAAGTAAAAGTAAAAAAGAAAAAGGGGAAAGTCAAAGAAAAGAAGGTGAAACTGAATCCAAGATAGCAAAGAAAATTACAATAATAAGAAAAGAGAGGATGAAGAAGGAATCAACATACCAATAGCTCGAACATGTGCAATAGAAGATTGTTGACAAAGGAGAATTCCATCAAAGTAATAGATTTGCAACAACAAAAAATTGCCAAAATCAAAAGTCTATTGAGTTGAATTGACCTTGATGTTTGAGGAGATTTTCAGTGACAACCAGTCCACAATGAGAAGGAAAAACAATATGAAGTAAGATTGATCCCAAAAAAAAACTCAAAAATAAGAAAAAAAGAAAAAAGAGAAAAGAAAGGAAAAGAAAAAAAACAAGAAAAAGACAAGAAAGAAAAAAGGAGAAAAAAGAAAAAGAAGAAAGAAAGAAAGAAAAAAGGAAACATAAACAAATTTTGAAACGTGATCATACTATAAAGAGACTTTAGTAGACGCCTTGGTGACAGAGAAGTTGCTAACGAGGGTGAAGTCCATCAGAGTTCAGATCCTACTGAAAAGAGATCTCGGTAGAAGCCTTAATGACAGCGAAGCTGCTGAGGAGGACGGAGTACATTAAAGTTTAGATCCTACTATAAAGAGATCTCAGTATAAGCCTTGATCTTAAAGAGACCACAATTGAAGCTTTAGTGATTGCAAAAATGCCGAGGAGGACGAAGTCCATCAGAGTTCAAACTGTATTGTAAAGAGGCCTTCAAAGAAGCCTTGGTGATAGTGAAGTTGTCAAGAAAGATGTAGCCCATTGAAGATTATTCTATTATAAAGATGCCTCAGTAAAAACTTTAATAGTTATGAGGTAGACAAAATCCACACACTCTATTATGTTATAAAAAGACTTCAACAAAAGTCCTCGCAGACAAACTCCACACACTATTATGTTATAAAAAGACTTCAACAAAAGTCCTGGTATGTGCTTTGAGGAGATTGCTAGGACAAATCAGAGACATTCAGGATAAATTTGCATGGTGGTTACTTTATGCTTTGCTACATTTTTAGTCATCTTGCATTGATTCGGACTGTATCAAAGCAGGGGGCAAATTGTAGACACTGCATTTTGTTCCTTGGAAAAATTTGACTTGATAATGATAGCCAACTAAAATTGGAACAAAAAATGAGTGATAACTCAAGTGTAGGAAGTGAGTAGAATTTTTAGTTTTTTCTTTTTTAGATTTTTCTCGAACCTAAAATCCAAAATTTGTGGAGGCCTGAGTATACATTTAAATCTATAAAAAAGAAAATAAAACAAAGAAATAAAGAAGTAAAGAAATAAAAAAAAATTTGGCTAAACTTGCACATTTGAATGGATTTTTGGCAATTGGAGCAGGCACATGCAATGAAGAGAGGAAGAGGGAAAGAAATGAGAAAAAAAAATTGCGAAGAGGAAAAAATGAAAATATGCAGGAAATATTCAACATTTGATTTAAGCCTAATTATTGTTCTAATGCACATTTCATTTATTTTCGAGTTAGAATATCTCATTTTATTTGGCTCCTGAAAAATATATATCCATAAAAAAGGTACGACATCTGAAATCTTTTTTAATTTTCACTCAGTCTTTACATAATACATAATATTATTTGTATTCTTATTTTAATATATTATGATTGTGTTTGTGTGATAGTTAATTTAGTATATTAGTATTGATTATTTTGTTGTGAGTTAATTAAATTTTTAATTATTTTTAATATTTAAATGTTTAATTATTTTTAATATATTATTGTATTTTTAGTGTTGCATTTTTAATATATTGTAGTTAAATATTTTCTGTGAACTAGCTAAATGTTTCCCTATTTTTAATATTTTAGTTGCTTTGGTGTTGCATTTTTAATATGTTGTGGTTAATTACCTTTTTTATTATTTTGATATATTGTCGTTATTTCTGTGTTAGTATTCCTTGAGTATTTTTTTTTCATGAATTAGTTAAATGTTTTGTTACTTTTTTTAACGTAAAATATATTGTAGTCATTTTCATGTTACATTTCAGTATGTTGTTAATTATTCTATTAATAAGTTAAATATTCTTTATTTTAATAAATATTGTTATTATTCTTATTATTGTCATTTTTATTTTTACTCTTTTATGCAATCAGGACATATGGAGACTAACTTTTTGTGTTGTATGATACACTTATTTTATCTTGTTCATTCCTTATTTTTTTAGATGTATTTCCAAATTTCTCATTCCCCCTTAGCCTGTAAAATTAATTAATTCTTTTACTACTATTGCATACATATTTGCATCATGTTCATTATTTATCTTGTGATATCTATATTTAATTGCACATGTGACTTCGATAATAATAAAAATAATAATGAATTAATTAATATGGACAATTTCTAAAAATTACGGAAAATTGAGTGGAGGTTGAACCAATGTCTGAATGACTTGGGGTGTAACACCTTCCTCAGGACGTACCCAACTTTTGAACCTGACTTGAAAGGGGGTGACGAGTTGAGTATGTTGCATAAAATTCCAATTGTTATCAGGTTAGTCTTAGTCACATTGAGTAGTGACTCTGATTTTCTTCGGATTTCACCATTATGTTGTCTCGCATATCCCTGAACCCCCCGATGCTCATACGTTGCGGTATAATCACAAGATTTTCATTTAATAAAGTGTTCCACTATATTATCTTGCAACAATTGTTGATCGAGCGCAGAGCGATAGAGCCCCGCTCACAATATGATTTTTTTTTTTTGTTAAAAAAGATAACAACCTCAAGAGAATATATATATATATATATATATATATATTCTAATACTAATGTTCGCAAGCTTGTATTTTCCTTTATGATTATTCAAAAATTATGTATTTTTTATGGCATTGAAAAGCTTATAATCTCCAATTTGCAAAGATATGAATATCATGGCATAAAATATATTATAAAAATCTTAAAAAATCAATGAATTTATTACATGAACATGTGAATTATATTGACATGTTATCATATCATAATTCAATCAAAATAAAAAAAATCATAAAAATTATCGTAAAAATTCTGATATCAACATATAAAAGATGAATTGAAGACAAACCTCTTGATAATTCTACAATGATATAAAGAATAAATTGAAAAAAAAAAATCACTAAACATGTGTGTGTATATACACACGTGTGTGTTTTTATGTCTTTTTAAATATTTTGTTCTTACATTTCACATATAGCAAGATGAGAGAAATATCAAAAGAGGCAAATTTTATTTTTTATTTATTCCTCTTCTTCATATTTGATTAAAGAAAAATGAAAGAAAATAAATTTATTTTTGCTCTTTAATCAAGCAGTATCAAATGTAAATATATGAATTTATCATAAATTTCTTTAATAACTATATTTTTTCTCTGTTTTAGAGAAAAATAAAAAGAAAAAAATAAAAGTTATTTTTTTTATTTTCTTTTTATTTTAAATAATAAAAAATTATAATAATTATTTTTTTATTTTTATTTACCTTTCTCTGCTTATTTTACGGGTAGACGAACTACAAACAGACACGGGTACAAAGATTTACTTCTTTCTCTGTCTAACTTTCACATCAGTTCTTATCAATATCATTTCCATTAAACAAAAAAACATGTATTATGAGGTCTGCCGTGCCATGAGGCGGGACGGGTTAGGATATTTTTCTTCCGAGCAGGAGTTTGAGTTTTGTGACACCATGCTCATCCCTGTCAAATTGCTAATCGACGATATAGAGTGCAAAATTTCATACCAACTCCACTTAATTTATCACTTGATTTGATGGCAATTAAAAGACTTCTAATGTTAATAACAAGAATCAAAACTTGTAAAAAAAATACATTTATAAATAAATTCCAATATTCATCATCATCAATAAAACTATTCCAAGAATTTTTTTTTTAAAAAAAAATTGCTATCAATAATAAATAGGATTTAGTAATTCACTGATGGTTGGGCCTCGGATGAACCAAAAGAAAATAATAAGAATCTATTTGGAGGCCCAGAACTACCACAAACCAACTGAGGCAAGACGGAAAAAGTACGTCATCAGACTTACATAGTACTCGCAGGTCACGAAAACAGCGGAAAAGTGGAACCCACATCAAAACTTCATATCTTTTTTCTTTTTAAAAAAACTGTGATTGGTTGGTGACAGTGTGGGTGAGCGTTTGCTGTCGCAGTAGAGCATCTTTCTTTTTTTCTTTCTACAGGGAATATACTAATGACACCGGGCCTATATTCGTAACTATACATACCAGTCTCTATCACCATCACATCATAAAAAATTGTAGCTTAAAGTAATAAAATATAATGAATTAAGTTAAATAGGTACTTAACTTGACCTTACACCCATATGCAATTTATAGTCCAATAAAAACAAAATTTCAATTTCAAATCTTTCCTCATTAAATTAAAAAAAATAAAAGGATTTACTTGACCTCGCACTAGATTAACCACTATCTCAAGGCAATATGTCTTTCATATTACAATATAAGCGATTCCTCTAATCTTATACATCTAAACATGTCTCATGGTACAAAGCCATGTTTTCATAATAAAAAATTGGATGAGTTCATCGGATCAATAAAATAAAAAATTAATCAATAATTCAATTGGATTCAACATTCAAAACCAATCAACTAAAAATCAATCAAAAGAAAAAAAATCAATTAAAATTTAAAAAATAAACCAAAATAAAAAAACCAAATTAATTCAATCTAAAACTATATAATTTTATGATAAATTTAAAAATTTCTAAAAATTACGCTTATTCAAAATTTAAATGTTAAAAATATTTTTTTTATTATTTTTATATTATATTTTTGTAATTTTTAAAATATTTTTAAAGTATTATTCATATAAAATTTGCAAAAAATATAAATATTAATTAATTTAATCGAACTAATTGAATCAATCAAATAAATTAAACTAAAAATCAATCAATTAACCAATTCAGTCTACAGTCCGTTTTAAAAGCATTAGTACCAAGTAAGCAATGCTTTGCCATGGAAGTGATAATTCAATGATACATGAAACAACACAACGGAATTCCATACAAAAGTTGGATTTTATTTTTTTTTTAAAGAAACTAGAAAAGAAAGAAAACAAATACATGAAAGGATGAGAATTTGCCAAAATAATAATGGTGCTCAGCCGAGTTATGCCTTCTTCCCCCATCCCATGTTCAACTTTAATTTCAACTTTTGGGTATCACTTTATTCTATTTAAATTTGCCAAGGTCACTAATAGTGTAGTCACCTTCTCAATCTTGCTGCTGCGTAATTGATAGAAATTAAGTTTAATAACTTTAATTTAAAGAAAAAATGGGATTTGATTAATTATAGGATTCAGTTTCAACGTGACCACATGGGCAGACAAAAGAGGACGACGGCCCCCACAACAAATTGCTACTACAGCCAAGATTTGAATAAAGGGTACCATTGACAAGAACGAAAATTGTGCCATGGTGGTTTCATGGATCCCATCCATCACTTTCCCAAAACTCACTAACACCAGTCCGCACAAATGGATTGAGTGCCTATTATCCTAAAATGGCTATGCATGAATCAAAATATATGAAAAGGGAGCCCCGAAAAAAAAAAAAAAACCTTATACCTCAAAAAAAGGCATAAAAGGCAAAAGCAGCTGGTCCCTTCCCTTAATTCATGTTATGTATACAACATTAGTATGGAGTAATAAAGAGATGGAGTTATTTCGAATGGAATCAAATTGGGTTTACTGAGGATTAGAATTTCCATAACTTGGCACGATAGAATCCATACTCTTATTTATGAGTACACGTACCAGCAGAGATTGACATTCAAAATGATTCTATGCAAAAGGCAACACAAATGAGACGCTCGTCGAGGATGACTAAAAGGATGCAAGTGTCTAACATCATTTGGAAATTTACTTTCCAATTGTGTTCTGTAGCATAATATTACATCTTCACTTCAACATTCAAGATCTCAACTGCAGTCTAATTGATGCAAAATTTAGTTGAAAACAAACATTCCTGAGCCCTACATTTCAATCCACAAGTTCCATGTATTAGCCTTCACCACCCATGAGACATGACACTGAGAATTGACTCCTAATATGAGTTCACAACATAATGGAGTTTGCTCAAAAGTTCCAAGAAATAATCAAGATTCAAGAACATTGCTTTTATAAAACAAAGGATGTCATCATTATCCATCCAACTATAAGAAGGGCAACCAAAAAAAAACCAATCTATAGAATATTTGAGGTCACCTACATGTACACTATTTGGTTAACAATTATAGCAAGAAAACGCCTTTGAAATTTGATTTTCAATGAATCAGATTTCAATATACAAGCAGTACATTAACAGTACACCACAACCAATCATCACAATATTTGAATTAGCATCTCAAAAAATTATCAAAAATAAAGGCATACCAAGCTTTCATCAGTGGACTAGAGATCAACAAGAACCACTAAGGAAAATACCTTTACATCTCTTGTGTTCTAGTTATCCATGGCAAATCCATGTTAAGCGAAGAAGGCATACCCATCTGAGCATCTGAGGAGCTCAAAAACTTGCCCTTTTTAGACCAAAGCCAAATCTTAGACACAGAGAAACTCTCACGTTTGTTCATGCTATTAATCTTCTTTCCCTCTGAATCCTCGTCAACTGAAAGATCCCCATTTTGTTCAGTCTTTTTTTCAAGCTTAACATCTTGGCCATTCTGGTCAGGGCACAAGGTGATCCTGAGGTCAGAATCACCGAGCACATACTGATATGAACCCATTGAAAAACATCTTCTTGCATCTAATTTACTGCTACTAGTCTCTCCTCCTGCCTCCTCCGTTCCATCAGTTAGCCTCCTAAATTTACCAAGCCTCACCGGTAAAACCCCCTTTTCAACCATAGTTTCTTCAATTTCCACTGTTTTCTGGCCAGAAGATAACCCATTTTCCCCATTACCAGGATATCCATCATCTTCTCTTATATCATCATAATCAAACATTGGGTTTTCCATGGAAAACCCAGGAGTAAAAAGGGCCCCTCTACAAAGAGGGCACGTAGAGTTAGACAGTAGCCAAGTATCTATACAATTGATATGGAAGGCATGACTACACATAGGAAGCAATCTCAGCTTGTCTTTCTCAGAGAACTCACATAGGCAAACAGCACAATCGAATGGCTCTTTTAGACCAACAATTTCTCTATACTGAAAGACAGGAAGAGCATCGATAAAAGCTTGATCCAGACCAGAATCATGGAGATGGAAAAGCTGCTGTAGCTGTCTTTGAAGAGCATCTGAGTCAGAGATTTCAGGGTATCTATTAGATTGAGAGGAAGCAGAGGAAGATGGGTGTTTTATAAGGAATCTAACAAGCAAGTGGAGCAAACCAGAGATGAAAAATAGCACAGCAAGAATCACTATAATGAAAAGAACAGTTGGGCTAATTCTTGTACCAGAAGATGGTGGTGGTGGTGATGATGATGATGATGATGAAGGTGTTGGTTCTTTATGAAAAGCATTAGTATATGGAGACATTAAAGAAGGAGAAAGAGGGGGAAGATACGTCAAAAAACCATCTTTGTGCTTGACATGATAATGAATCCATGCCATCTTCAAATGGGTATGTTTCTCCATCAGCCATCTATTTCCTCTGCTTTCTGACATCCCACAGATCATATTGGAAGAAACGGTATATTCTCTTTTAGCTCAAAATCAAACACAAACATCAACCTTATTATGCAGATCAACAATGCACAAAACAAGCAAATTTTTATTTCCTTCCACAGATGCAAAACCCAATAAAACCAACAATTCCTTTTCACTTCTCTTTTTCTATTTTTTGCTTTACTCATTCAAATTTGAATGCTAACAGTTTCCCCTGGAAAACAGTCCCAAGTGGTTGTTCAGTTCTACAAGTTCCCTTTCTTGTCTTTTGTTAAATTTTTTATTTGTCTTAATTCTTGGTATCACATACATCGATTGATACCCAACTCATTGATTGAACAATAATAGCAAGAAACAAGCTGACATACATAAAACCAACAACAAAAAAGGTTGAAATTTACCTAACCTGATGCTTGAAAGAGAGAGAGAGAAAGAGAACAAGAGGAGTCCACCATCTATCAATATTTCAAAGAAACTCCTCAAATGAATGATACATGTAATACTATAAAGAAAGAAGAAGAAGAGGAAAGTGAAACGGGAAAATGGGTTCGTACTAGTAAAAAGAAACAAACTTTTCTCTCCTCTAGTGGAAGAAGAAAAGGAGAGAGATAAAAGAGCAAGAGAAGGGTGACATCTAATGCAGCACTCACTACCAGCAGGCAGTGCAGTTTCCCAGGTGAGAGGGTAAAGGATGCCAAAAAGAGGAACTGCAAGTGGCCCTACGTACCTCTGAGGCGCATGAGGCTCAGGTTTGTCAACCATAAGCGACAAAAAAAAAGTTGTTCTATTTGGGCTTCATGGTGGACCTCTTTGGGCTCTTTGCTATATATAAAAAGAATCCTCACTCCACTGGTGGTCTTCCTGTTCCGGGGGATGATTATGTGCATTGGGCTGCAGATTAGTGCATGTGAGAAGTAGTTGGCTTCATACCACATGGCACAATCAATTGATGAGATTATGGGATTCACCGAAACAGACCTGACATTGGTGTATGATTGTGATCAAGGGGTAAAATATAATCGTGGGTCCATTGAGAACATCTCAGTTTTCAGTTTTCCACAATTTTTTTTTAATATATAGCAACGTAAAATACCTTTGTTTTTCCTCATGCCAGTTCCCCAGATTTCACATTGACATTAACATTTGATCTGCCCGAGTTCACGGGAAATATTTTTTATTAATAAATTAATTATATAAACAAATGATATCCGCAATTACAAATGAACGAGGAATTTGTTCTCATCTTCTTCGTTGAGTTTTCAATTTAGAAAAAAGTCATTTATATGGAGTGTATATTTACTAGAGTCGTCAAATTTTTTTATTAAACGATACTACGTGATTGATAATTCAATAGATTTAGATTTGATATAAATAAATTTGAATTAAAATAGATCAATCTATTTATAACATAACAAAAAAATACATTTAAATGAGTTGATCTACCTAATTCACTATAGATATGATTAAATACAATTATATAATCGAGTTAATAAGTTAACACATAATACATGACATAAATATACACGTTAAACACAATTTAAGTAAATGTATTTATATATAAGAAATATATTTGAATCCAACTTTATAGTTGTTTAAATTTATAATATTTATTCTATATTTTCTCAATATATAAATATTTTTAGTTAAAAATTAAAATTTTTAATTTTTCTATATATTTTTATATTAAACGTGTAGTTAATGAATTAATATATAATATACAATAGAAATATATACATTTAAATAAGATTTAAGTAAATGTATTCATATATAAGAAAATATATTTGAATCCAACTTCATATTTGTTTAGATTTTTAATATTTATTTTATATTTTTTTAATATATAAATATTTTTTAGTTAAAAATTAATTTTTAAAATTTTTCTCTACATTTTCATGTTAAACATGTAGTTTTGTGTCATGACATATTAATATTTATTGTGATACGATTAATTAAACGAGTTATATGGATTATATTGTGTAACTTATGTCATAAAATGTTTATGTTAACATAATTAATTAAACATATCTTATTTAAGGTGAACATTTTTATATTATATATGTGTCTCAACATGACATGATTAGACATTACATGACACGAATTATACACCTTTATATAGAATTTATGCACGAAACTAATAGAATAATTATATTTATATCAATTGAGGATAATAGATAAAATTGTAATATGGATTGAGTTAACCATGTAAATAGTGAATTAATTGATAAAAAGCCATACATATAGATGTTTTATTTTATTAGTGACATTTTATAAATTTTCATAATTTTGAATTCAAAATATTATATAAATCCTTTTTATTAGATGGTTTACTATTTTAGGTAGTGAACCTAACTCACAGAAGAATTCTTTGAGAATAATGAGCGTCTTTGCACTTAAAAAAAATGATGAAATAGTAAATTCATTAAATAATTATAATTAATTATGTTATATATCATTATATTTTCAAATGAGGGTACAAGATAATCACAATGTAAGTAAGATTTTTTTAGGAAAATTTTTTAAGGTTCTTTTTTTTTTCCAAATTTGTTGAAAACAAATTAAGAGTTTCTGTTTTGTGGATGCCTTTTATAATTGATTTGGAAGTATGAACATTATATGATGTAAGGGATTGATAATTGACAGTAGATTTGTATTTTGTTTTATCTTATCAATGGAACTGTGCTACATAGTTTGAAGCTTTCTTTTGCATAGCAAGGTTTTGTAATATATTATTTAAATTGGTGGGGTTTTTTTTTTTTTAAAAAGGATGTGCCTTAGAAGGATAAAATGTGTGAATGCTTCTTCTCTATCTTAAGTCTAAAGACAATTAGGTGGAGGATTTGGATGACAATCACATATTTGTTGGATGTTAAAGACATATATGATTAACAAGGAAGGAACAAGATTATTAGATAACTAAAGACTGATTTTGCAATCATCAGCAGCTCACATTACTGATGTGTCTTTCCGAAATTATAACCATCTTTTAACATAAACACCTATTGATATCTCTAATTTATGTAAGAGACTAATATATTTTCAAAAGACATAATAGTAATTTAAATTTAAATTTTTGCATGTCAGTTTAATTCTACTCTAAATTTAAAATTATTAAAATAGGTTAAAATTATAAAATTGAGTACAATATTAGTCCAATACGTGTTTTGATCAAAATAAATAATAGCGTAATAGGTTAGAATTGTGAAATATATAAACATAAAAGTATGTCAATCAAATTTCATCATATTATGATATAAGTTTCACTAAAAATTACACCATAAATATATTAGTTGGATTGACATTGCATTTAATTTTTGTAGTTTTAGCTTATTTTGATAATATTTAACGTTTGTGTCAGAATCACGTTGTCATGTCAAAAATTAAATTTAAATTATCATTAAGTCTTTTAAAAAAAAACATATGTAATGAATAAAATAATATCATATTAGATAAACCAATAAAATTGAGAAAAAAAATCATATGATTTTAATCCAATTTGCTCAGTAAGCATATTATTTAAGAATTCAACTAAAGTTGATTAACTAATGTCTTAACTTAATGTTAAGGTGAGACTATTTAGAAGTGAACACCGAAGTATAAATCTTGTCAATATAATCCCCTTCTCCAATACTCAAAAAAATAAAAACTAAAATCAACCGAATTTTGTTCATAGTTATCATTTCTATTAATGAATACTTAGTAATATTAGGTGAGATTAACAAATTTGATGGTATAAGTAATTAGGGTAATACATAAATAATCCAAGGAAAATAGAAAACTTTATTAGAAGTATGATTTCTTCTTGTTTACGCAATGTTGTTTGTCATAAACCAAAAAACTCTGCCTCTAAAAGTCATGATAAGCATAACTTGGCTAATAGCCGTCTGTTGTTTAAGTCTGTCTGCTTCATGCATGCTTAAGGCCTCAAGTAATTTCTCAAAATAAGCATAAAGATTGAATTTTAGAGTTTTAGAGTCATCATGCTAACGTAGATGCTCAGTATTTCAAATTTTTAATCTTCATTAGAAGGTTGTTCAAACTATTAAAATTAAACTGATTGAATCGAATAAAAAAATTGAATAATTAAAAATTTTAAAAAATATAAATTATATTAAATTGAATTAAGTATAATAATCAAATTAATTTTGAATTGATTTTTTAAAAAATAAATTTAAAATATTTTTAATATAAATAATAAATTTTTATGATTTTAATAAAAATAATAAGTTTTAAACAAATATTCATATATTTTTAGTATGAATAATAAATTTCAAATTAGTTTGAATCATCTTAGTTTGCTTTAATAGAGGATTCAACTATTTTGTTTGATTTAATACAAATTCGGTTTGATTCAATTAAATCAAAATATTTTATTAATCAAATTAAACTAAAATCATCAGATATTTTAAAAAAAAAATAAATCAAATTAAATTTATATAAAAATCGAACTGAAAAATCAAATCGATTCAATTCCATCAGTTTTTTTTAATTTAAGCAGAAAATTGAAATACCCTATCATCACCATAACTGAATAGGATGTACAAAGAATCCTCCTACCCTTATTATTGAGTCTGATTCATTTTCTAATGCTTGTCTTTTGAAATTTAGCTACTTAAAAAACTGATCAATAGACAATATAACCAAAATTTCTCGAAAAATGATAAGAAGTCATTTTCTACACTTCTGTATTTTTAGATGGAAATTTCTGAACTTCTGAAAACTCTGAAAAATTGGGAAAAGATAACCATATAAATGATGTATCATATCTAGTGCATTAACTATTGTGGAACATTCCAACCTTTAACAAGCACTATCAATTGCTTCCAATTGCCGACAATACCTCCTATTCAATTGAATAAATAAAGAATAAAGAATTCTCTTATATTCAAATTTTACACAAAAAAAATTTCGCATTAATTTTTTTATATTGAAATCAAATAATAAAAATAAATAATTGTGCAAGAGAAAATTTTCTGTAAAATAACTCACTTATTAGTTATATATATATATATATATATATTTGTAGAAAACACAATCTAAAATCTAAAATTTAATATGTTTTTAAACCATAATTTGCATTAAGGTGGACTTATATACTCCACAGATTACTATTTACATATCATATTTAATATCTTAATTAAGAGTGCAAATAACTCAATTATTCTTTGCATAAACGAAATTTTTTCTAATTTCTTGAAAGATCTATAGTACCTCCATTTGATATTTAGCAATTACTCATTCAATATTTTTGAAACGAAAGTGCAAAACAAACAAAAATACGAACCAAATATCGATTACATGTATTCTCAATGTATGAATCCAATATTCCCTTAAAAACTTAATATATCACTTGCATATTCTAAATATTTATTACACCTATTATGAATATTTATTAGATCTCTTATTTAATATTGTTAGTTTAAATAATATAATAAACATAAAATGTAGACAAGAAGTAAATAAAAATAAAAGTATAATAAACATAAGATAAACCAATGTTTCGAGACTTGTGTATCACACGATTTCCTTAAAACAGATTCACTTCTCACTGTGGGTATTTGAGAATGTTTAGCATTTGTTTCCTAGGATACAACGAAAGCACAACAATAGGTTAACACCTCAATTATTGCTCTAAGCAAACTAAAATATATGTGTTTTCTATCACCAATAATCAAAACAAATCTTCTTCCTCTATATATTTTTATCAAAAGAAGAACACCTATTTATACAGGAAATCAAGTGATAGTGAAAATATAACTTAAAACTAAATTAATTAAACATTAATTAAGGAAAGAAAACTTCAATTATTAAGAAGTTTAAAGAAAAGTTTAAAACAGAGCTGTTATACATGTTAATCTCATTTACTAACTACTCAATATTAATTTCATGTCCTAACTCTACTTTTCCAACAGTCCCTCACATAAATGAAATTAATAAGAAAAGAGTTTTGACATGGTGATAGAACTTAATAATCAAAACTTGCATAGTATATGTAGGTGTTATCCTTCAAACCTTCCATTGTGAGATTATATTTACTTTACTGACTGAATAGTATATAAGTGTCTTTGAACTATTCTGTTGTTTGTGTAAATAATGATATAATTCACACAAGAATCTCTCTGACATAATTATGTTTTCACTGTTGTGCTCATTTTGGCCGTAAACATCTCCCTAGTTCTACAAAAGTTTCTAAAGAATTGAATTGTACATAATTCTCCTTTGAAGCGGCCCTACTTCTCTCTCACATAGGTGATTTCTTACTAACAATTTCCATAAGAATCATTAAAAGCATTTGTTTAACCTTAATTCATTTGACATCACTGTTTTTATCATAAAATGGACAAAAGATAACCCCCCATAGTGACCTTATTATCTTTACAACTAGGTTGTCCCTTTGAACCTAGATCTTGGGATCTCCAGTCAACTAGGTTGGGTTTCTGTTGTATTGACACTTTCTTTCATGATTTTAGTCTTATTCCCCATAATAACTTATCATTCAAATCTTTGTTTGACCCTTTGATGAGTGGATCCACAATGTTGTCCTTTGATTTCGTATAATCAATAGTGTTAACTCTATATATGTTATTTTTTGCCCCTCTAATTGCAGATTAGTTATCATAATAAATGCAAATTGGTGGCACAGGCTTTATCCATCTTGGAATATCCTTTAGAAAATGGTGTAACCATTATGCATTTTCACCATGTTTGTCTAAAGCAATAAACTCAAACTTTATTGTGGATTTAGCTATAATTGTTTGTTTAGAGGATTTCCATGACACAACTGCTCCAATCAGTATGAACACAAATCCACTAGTAGATTTTGAGTCTTTCATATCAGATATCTAATTTATATAACTATATCCTTTTAGAATAGTTGGATATCTCGAGTAACGCAACCCATAACTACAAGTATATCGTAAGTACGTAAGTACTTTTATTATATGTTTCTAGTGATTAGGTCTTAGATTACTCACGTATCTACTCAATTTACTCAGTGCATAAGAAATATCTGGTCTAGTATAATTCATCGAGTATATCAAATTTCTTATCACTCTAAAATAATCCATTTGAGTGATACTCTCACTTTTATTCTTAGAAAAACATAGGCCCAAGTCTTTTGGTGTTCTAGCTACGCTAGAATCACCCTTGTTGAACTTTTCAAGGATCTTATCCATATAGTGTGATTGGCTTAAAATTAAACCATTAGATGTTCTCGAGCGCAAGTATTACATTAGCTAATCCCATATCTTTCATGTTAAATATTGAATTTAACATACTCATGGCAGATTTAATCATCACTACCAATAATGAGCACGTCATCAACATAAAGACACAAAATGACAACCATTTGGTGTATCTTTGGCATAAACACATTTATCACATTTTGTTGATTTTAAATCCAGCTACCAATATAACACTATCAAATTTTTCATGCCATTGTTTTGGTACTTATTTTAAGCCATACAAAGACTTCACCAATCAATAAACTTTATGTTCTTATCCTGGAACTATGAAACCCTCAGGTTGTTCCATGTAGATCTCTTCATCTAGATCTCAATTTAAAAAGGCAGTTTTCACATCCATTTGATGCACTTTACAATCACAAGTACCATTCTAATAGAGTGTATTCTCGTCATAGGAGAATATGTATCAAAGTAATCAAGGCCTTCCTTTTGTTTGTAACCTTTGATTACAAGTCTAGGCTTATACTTATCAATTGAATTATCTGCTTTCATTTTCTACAAAGGACCTTTTGAAGAGCTTACAACTTCTTTGTAAGTTTGAGGTTCAACTCTAGCAAAGAAGTTAGAAAATCTAGGCCAAAAGATTTTTCTACCCTGGCTCTTTTGTTTTGTCTTAGCTCATTCTCAACCTCAAGTTCTTGTCCTCCGTCTTGACTGTTCTTTTTCAATAGTCTCATGTGTTCATTTGGACATACTCAATGAATGGAAATACATGTTTAAAGAATGATACATTTCTTGATTACATTATTGTGTTTTTGTGTATGTTAGGGTTTTTAGACTCATGCACTTGAAATTAATAAACACTACTATTTATGAGCATGCTTAATAAAGATGCAATAAATAGTTTTTGGACCTATCTTCAGCTTCTTTAGTGCAGGTATGGCCACTTTTGCAAGACAATCCTACACTTGTAAGTATTTATAGAAAGGCTTTCTTCCTTTTCATAACTCATAAGGGGTCTTTTTTTCCCTTTTCCTAGTATCTTATTTAAAAGATAATTAGATGATAAAATAGCTTATCCTCATATGTTATAGGATAATTTATAACTTATTAGCATTGCACTTATCATTTTTTTTAAGGTATGATTTTTTTATTGAGCAACACCATTTTGTTGGGGTGAATAAGGTGTTGTGGTTTCATGTATGATTCCATTTTTGTGAACAGAACTTACCAAATAGATTCTCATCACCTCGATCACTTCTCAACACCTTAATTTTCCTATTAAGTTGATTCCCAACTTTATTTTTATAGAGAACAAATTTCTCTATTGCCTTGTCCTTACTTTTTAGCAATTACACATAATTGTATTTTGTGTTGTCATTAACAAAGGTGATGAAATACTTATTGCCATCCCTTGTATGTACAAATTTTAAATCATATGCATCACTATGTATTAAGTTAAAAGGTTCAGTAGTACCTTTAATTGTTTGGAAAGATGACCTTGTTTTGCCTTAGCATAAATTTCACATTTATGTTTAGAATCAATTGGAAAATTGGGTATGTGATCCATGTTAATTAACCTATTCAAAGTTTCATAATTAAAATGTCTTAATCTACCATGCCATGAATTGGAAGACTCAAGAAAGTAAAAAAGAAAAATTATTCATTCCATTACGCTTAAACGTCATTACATTGAGCTTAAAAAGCCCATCAATTACATATCCCTGTCCAACATACATTCCATTCTTAGACAAAACTACTTTGTTTGACTTAAACACCATACGAAATCCGTGTTTGTTAAGCAGTGAACTAGACACTAAGTTCTTACGAATTTCTGGCATATAAACACATTATTTAGAGTCAATTCTTTCTCAGAACTCATCTTGAGCATCACCTTTCCTTCTTCTTGGATATCAAAAGTGGCAGAATTGCCCATGAATAACTTCTCTCCATTATCAATAAGCTTGAAGGATAAGAACAAGCTTTTGTCTCGACTGTGCCTAATGGTATCGGTGTCAATCCATTATTCCTTTGGGTTAGACCCAACAAGTTTCACTTTAGACATCATAATACAAAGGTTTATGTTTGAAACATCTTGAGTGATTCCATCAACCATATTTACCTCAAGATTCTTTTTCCTCTTAGGCAACCTACACTTCGAGGATTTGTGACCCACCTTATTACAGTTGAAGCACTTCCTTTGAAATTTCTCTTTTGAAACTCCCCCTTGAGGTTTTAACACTAGCTTGTGCTTCTTAGACTTTAATTTGGAACCCTTCCCATGCTCTATAACATTTGCCTAAACTATAGAAGGATTGAACACTCTCTTCTCAAAGTTTATCCTCTTCAATTCGAAGTCTAATGATCAACGCTTCAAAGTTTATTTCCTTTCGTTTGTGCTTAAGGTAATTCTTAAAATCATTCCATGTAGGGGGCAACTTCTCTATGATAACTACTACTTGGAAGGTTTCACTAAGGCTCACCCATTCAACATGAATCTCATGTAATATGACATGAAGCTCTTATACTTGACTGACCATAGTTTTGGAGTCCACCATTTGATAGTCTAGAAATTGACCCATCGAAAATTTCTTGGCACTTGTATCTTTAAACTTATATTTTTTGTCTTGAGACTTCCAAAGGTTCTTAGTTGTATTCATTATATTATGAACATTATACAATGAATCAGTTAAACATTTCAACACATAATTTTTACGTAAGAAATCATAATGATGTCAAGCATCAAATGCAGTTCTAATTTGAGCATCTTGCTCATCATCATTTAGCTTATGAGTTCCTTAATTAAGAATCTCACAAGATTCAAAGTAGGCAAGTAAAGTAACATTTTTTGTTGCCACCTCTTAAAATTCAACCCGTTGAATTTTTCAAGTTTTTCTCTATGATTCAAAAGAATTGTAATAGGTATAGGAGAAAGGATTTGAGTTCCAACACCATTGTTCGAAGTGTTTTCCTTTTCTAAAAGAAATTATAATGATATATTAGAATAATAATTTTTTAGTAATTATTCAATTTTTTTTTATGTAATATGCCCTTTTCTACATGGACATGCATATATAGATATAAAATATATATTCATAATATGTTATAAAGTTTTTTAAAAAATTTCCTTTAGAATAACAATCTTAAAACATTTTTGCCTTTTACCATGGGTGTTTGAGAATATTTAGCATCTATTTCTCAGGATACAAAGAAACACAACAATAGCTTAACACTTCAATTATTGCTTTAAGCAAACTAGAATATATGTGTTTTCTATCACCAATAATCAAAACAAATCTTCTTCCTCCATATATTTTAGACAAAAGGAGAACATTTATTTATATAAGAAATAAAGTGATAAATGAAAATATAACTTAAAACTAAATTAATTCAATATTAATTAAGTAAAGAAAACTTCAATTGTTAAAACTAAATTAATTCAATATTAATTAAGTAAAGAAAACTTCAATTGTTAAGACGTTTAAAAAAAAGTTTAAAATGAAGTTGTTATACATGTTAACCTCATTTACTAACTTCTCAACATTAATTTCATTTACTAACTCTAATTTCCCAATAAATATTTGCAAAATAAATAGTATAAACCTTAATTTTTATATCTTTTTCTAAACATGATAAAGTCTTTAAAGAACCTAAATATAATAATATAATGAATACAAATAAACATGAACATTTATATAAAGTAAACAATTTATTTAAAATTTTATGGTTTAATAGTTAACTACATATATACATATGTATTATGTACTATAGTCATTTTTAAGTAAACAACACATTATCTTCAAATAATAGCCCATAAATTTAAAAGAAATAGTATTTTATGCTCAATTTTTTAGAGTTATGTAGCGCGGAGACCTTAAAAATTAATGGTAGCCCATAATTTTAGTTAATAGCAAAAATCAAATCTTACAATTTTATTCACAAAAGAAATGCTAAATAAAGCTTTTAACAGAAACAAGTCATATAATATTTTCCCTTGAAAAATTATAAAAGAACAAGATTAAACTCTAAAGCATCCCTAAATCGTCAAATTCCCATAAAATAAGAATTATATTAGCCTCATACATCTACAAGATAAATCTACATATAAAAATGAAATGTATAGTTAATTTTTTATTAAAAAACTTGTATATAAAAAAATCTAAACTTGAAATATATAGTGTTATATAGATAAAAATTTTAATTACTTATACTATAAATAATAAATAAAGGATATAATAAATATTCAGAATATTTAAGTGATATATTAATTTTTTTTAAAAAAAATAGTTGGTTTTTATGTTGAGAATATGGACATTGTTTTGATTCCAAGTACAAAGAATAGGTAATAAATATTACATGGGTGGTATTGGTACTTTAAGTAATAAGAAAATAGTGAAGGTCATTTGCACTCAATATATTAAATATGGACCACAAAAAATAATTTGTGGAGTGCAAATAGCTTATTTTAATTACTTATACCATAAATAATAAATAAAGGATATAATAAATATTCAGAATATGTAAGTGATATATTAATTTTTTTAAAAAAAAATAGTTGGTTTTTATGTTGAGAATATGGATATTGTTTTGATTCGAAGTACAAAGAATAGGTAATAAATATTACATGGGTAGTATTGGTACTTCAAGTAATAAGAAAATAGAGAAGGTCATTTCCACTCCTTAATATATTAAATATGGACCACAAATAATAATTTGTGGAGTGCAAATAGTATATATATATATATATATATATATATATATATATATGATTGCGAGATACATAAGTGTGATTGGCATCTCCTTTAATAGTTGCATGTGAAATCGAACAAAAGTTAAAGTTTCCACTTTCATTTCAACTTCTATTGACTATTAGGCACGAAATTGATTTATATAAGTTTTCGTATTAGAAATATTTTTAGTATTTCTTTTTTTTTTTTTTGGTTTTTTTATTTCCCAGATTGCAAAGAAAGGTAGATTCTGCATTTATTAGGCACTCAAGTTGCATATTCTTTTCATATGGTACCTAATTCTATGTTAGGTAAGTAGCAATCCGTTTATTAGAATTTGTAAGTTGCCACTTGCACACTCAACCAATCTAAAATCTTTACTACGTAAGTAATCTTTCAACCCACCTTTCACATTTGTCATATTTAACTAAATTATTTATTACTTGACTTTTTAATATTATATTAATTCATTGCTCATGTTTACTCCATTACATTAAAAAGTCCTTCCAACATTAAAAATGTTATTTTTCATTAATCAAAGAGAATCTGATCAAAAGTGAGTTTTTGTTCATTACTTTGAACTCCTGACATATGCTATATTTAACGAAATAATACCTCACTTTTTAACATTATATTTAAATCATTCATCACATTTGCTTTGTCGCACTAAAAAGTACTTCCTTCTAGCATTCATATGAATTTAATTGAAAAATGTCAAAATGATTTTTTAGTACAATGGATCAAACGTGAGAAATGATTTAGTGTGATATTGAAAAGTGAAGGATGACTTAGTTATGTGTGACAAACGTCAGAGGATTAAGAGTAATTAACCCAATTAAAAAAATATCATGAATCTGCATGTAGTGTAGTATAATTATGATACAAACTAAGTTAGGGACAAGGAGTTCTCCTTTGAAAGGAGGAAGACATCACAAAAGCTTCAAAACCTGTAATATTTGGAAATTGCTATATTTGAACTTGCCTTATTTGGACAATCTTCTTCACAAGGGCAAAATGGTTATTTTTATGGTTTCATTCATGTATGGAAGCTCAAAATGAAATCCATATGTTTAACTCTACAAATGAGAAATTTTTCACAAAAATGTTCTAGAAAATTCTAGAAAGTTTCAAAAAGATTTTAGAATATTCCAAGAAACTTCCAAAAATATTTCAAGCATCTTTGGTGGAAGAATAAAAAGTCCTAAACAAGAACTAATGGAGGGATGACACATATGGAAGAAAAGTCAAATCAAAATATCTGTTCAAAATTGATAAAATCTTAACATATTACTCTCTTCCTTTTCTAGTTAGAAACTTTTGTTATTTTCTTATTTAAGAAACTTCTTTTATAATTAGGAAGATATCTAATATATCTTTTAGTTATTTCATATTTGGATTAAGAGAGTTTTTTTTTTTTAAATAGATTAGGCAAATTGCAAAGACTAATTAAGAAGTGATTCTTAGGATTTTCTGAAGGTTTTGTAAAGGCTATAAATAACCCTTCTTGTTCATAAATGAATAAAGGAATGAAAAATATTTGTTTACCAAATTGCTTGTGAGAGTTAATTTTCTTCTTGAGGTATAAATAGTACTTGGTAAGATTGTTAAGTTAGTTCTTAATAAGTTCACAAACTTGTTTAATCTAGGTCTTAAATTACTTAGTTAATTTAAGTTTAAGATTTACAGCTCTTGAATTTTTATAATTGAAGTTGCTAGAAACAAATATTCTAGAGATCTAATTGAGATTTGAAAGTTTATCTTGTTTGATCTTTGAATTGAAGGCTTGAGACTTGTGCTACATATGAATTAGGATCTAAAAATCAACCTCATTTGTATCATTTGGTATCAGAGCCAAAACTCAATTCAAGATCAAAGGTATTTACCATTTATATTTTTGCATTGTTCTTAGTTCATATGTTCACATTTTTCCTATTTTTTCTCCAATTCTGTCATATCTCAATTCTTGCATTTAAAATTGTTTCTTTTCATTGTTTTTTACCTTCATTAGTCTTGTTTATTCAAATATCACATTAAAGAAAATTAGATTCAAATTCCTTCAAAACCTCACACCTATGCAAAAATTCCTTAAATTAAGGAACTTTGCAAATCTTTGATTTCTTATGTTTCTTCCATCCAAATTCAAATTTCTTCATTCATTAACCCTTTTTATGCCCTTAATTGCAGAATTGAAGTGATTGATTTAAGAATTCCTTAAAATTTTAGAGTTATCAAAATCTCCTTAAATTAAGGAAAATTTGATTTTAGCTTGTTCTTGCAATTTCTTCTTCCTTCTTCGTTCCAAATTATTTTTTTGTTACTAATCATCTTTTTAGTATTTTTTGAAGTCTAGGGTCGAACCATAGCTTAGAATTCAAGGAAGGATAAAATTACCACAATACCCATACAAGTGCCAAATTCGATTTCTTTGTATTTTTGAGTTGTTCTTTGTGTTTCTTGCAATTCTAAGTTTGATTTTAGCTTCAAAAGAAAAAAAAAAGAAAAGAAAGAAAGAAAGCGAAAAAAAACAAAAAGAAAGAAAAAACAAGGAAAAGAACAAAAAAGAAAAAAAAAGAAAAAAAAAAAAAAGAAGCTAAGAATTGTAAAGGCATAGTTACAAAACCGATTCTGAAATTTCATTTCCAATTTGGCTTAGGTATACTTCTTACTATATTCTTGAGCTTAAAACACCAATTTGCACTTCCAAATTTTCTTCTAAATTCTTAGATTACTAGTAGGCCTTTAGAAATTTATTTTTGCAACTAATTGTGTTCTTTTTAATTCTTTT
>CATIWR010040352.1:0-26398 GCA_949677035.1 Omphalea diandra | reverse complement strand
GCAACTCAAGAATCTGCCTCTCCTTTTCTTGAACATGCTCTTGAAGGTCATGTATTTGCTGTATATGCTGTGCCCTTTCAGCTTCAGAATGATCACGCTCTCTTCTGCAGAACAATAATCCCACTATTTATACAAGATCATGACAAGTTTATCAGCAAATTGATTACTAATTACATCTATTTTCTGCCTTCATGACCACACGAAAGTAATGTCATAAGAAAACAACTATTTGGCTCTCCATCTAAAATAATTTAGAAATCTCATGCAGCTATGGACAAAGTAACATTAACAAAGATAATAAAAATATTAACTTCAAGAAGAAAGACCCAGAATCAAAAAATGCCAGTCCTAATTTTACAGAAACGGCACCTTCTACAGTGATTACAATTATAGTCACTTTGTTTCTGCTTTAAATTCTCTACCACAAGATAAAACTTATCCCAAACACGCAATGGAGGTCATTTGCAAAGTAGTTTGACCTCTGATAAAAACAAAGTAACACTGGGATTCCCCAACAAATACATACCTAAATGTAGCCAATTCTTTATTTTGTTCTATGAGAAGGTCTTCTTTGGCCCAGGCCTACAGAAAATGGGACGAGATAATACTACATATATAGTTCACCACAAACTATTTACCTAAAAGTAAAAGCACAACAAACACATGAACAAACCGCCTCATTATCCATCTTAATATCTTGTAATTCCCTATCTTTCTCTTCCATTCTCCTTTCTAAGTCAAGTACAGCCTGTTCCCTTTCATGGAGTTGTTCCTACAACATAAAGAATGCCAAGTCATGTAAAAAAGAACAATAATCTCTACATGCCAACCGCTCCATTATCCAACAATAATCGCTATATGCCAAGTCAATATCTACACTATGGTGGGATCAAATCAAGGTTAAGGAACAACAATCGCTATATGCTGCAAAATTCATGCAGCAAATCTTCAAAACCTAGGGGGTATATGCAGCCAAATCCATGCTCTTGATAGACAGATTTATGGCATTGCATTATTATTCTTTAACTAAATATGTTTCCCTTGAGATACAGATCACAATTAACTCCACGAGATAACAAGTTTAAATTGTTTGACACTATTATGAATGACCATTATTGCAACTTGCAGAAGGAAAAACACTAAATCGCCTCTCTACCTGAAGTTTTGCAGCAGCATCTTCATGCTCTTTGATTCGAGACTCAAAGCTGTGTTGCAGTTCCATTATCTCAGATCTAGCAATCACCTGAGCTTTAAGCTCAATCTCCATCTGTTGCAGCTCTTCTCTTTGCCTCGTAATATTATGAATTCGCTGCTGCAAAATGTCATTGTCCAAACTACCATCCACAGTGATGGAACAGAAGTCTACATCAGCAGGCTCTCTTCCATTCTGCACCTTGATAAACATCCAAATCAAGTTCACTCTCCACTATCAGGGCCTCTAAATCATGTTCAAAACATCAAAATAATACCTCATATATTGTTCTCTCATCTGATTGCCCCAAATTTGATCTCTCCAATTCCTGTGATTAACAAGCCACCAAGTTCATGACCAACAAGTCAACATATCCTAACGTTTTAAAACTGATATTTTTACCTGGAGATTTATGAAAACAACCCAGCAATTTTAATATCAAATTTGTTAGGATAATTTTTGATATTGATTATAACATTTAAAATCAAGTTCCCCTTAACAACTGGAAGCAATTTATCATCAAAGTAATTAATTTCAGTCAGTTGCTGTCCCATCAATAGATTTTTAGTTTAGTCACTACATTATTAACATCCACTCAGACTAATAAGCCCTAACCCATGGTTGCTCAGAAAATTGAAGAAAACTACAAACTTGGGATCAAACCTAACAACTAAAATTTTTTATAAGACAGTGAAATAATGATAACAATGACAATAACAAAAACAACATCAAATATTCAATTTCTCTCCCATTCCTACATTTTTTCAGGAATCAAACAAACTAGTAAATAAACCAACATTTTTTTCAGGAATCAAACAAACTAGTAAATAAACAATTATGGAGCAAAACTACAACCTCGTCACCAGCGTTTCGAGCAGAATGATGATCAGAAACGGCGCGCCACTCCTTCCTAGATGCTGGCATCGGCAGAGAACCGCCGTGTGAGGCGACGATACTGGCCGCAGCCTCCATTAAATCGTGAAAAGTATCTGATACTGCTCCAATTTGTCTCCTCTGGTATCTAAAGAGACAGAAAAAGAAGCCCTAGCTTGTATGGAAAAACTGAATGAAACCCTAGAATTTGTACAAATTTACAATAAAAGGAAGTTAGAATGGCAGTGGAGAAAAATAAAAATTAAAATGGGACTAAGAGAGACTGAAAGAGAGTACCTTAGCTGAAAGTTTTGGGGGTTTTGTAAGATTTGAAGGGTTTTTCAGGAGCTTGGAGTGTAAATAGTGAAAAGTTGAAGCTACAGTCTACGGAGAAAGAAGAACGTGAGAGATGATTGGGTGGGTGTGTGAGACATTTCGATACATCGGAGGCTCGCGCCATTTATAGGGCAACTTAATCGGGAATGCATGATGTTTCACGCGCTTTACATCCGCGTGTGACTCACATTTCTGTCTTTTTTTTATTTTAAGAAAACTAATTGGCCCTCTCCGGGCTTAGATTCGCGAAATCCGATTTTATTTGTTAAATTTATAAATGTAAATATTAAATAGTTTATAAATTATATAAACTAAACTTTATGCCATAAAAAAATTAAATATAAAATTACAACTTGACAACTATTATGAATATTTTTTAAAAACAAAATTTTCTATTAACGTTTTATTTATCATATGAAATTTAGTAATTAAAATACTAACAAACTTCTTTATCACTTCATTCTCTTCCAAATACTAGTCTTAGCTTAAAGTG
Source organism: Omphalea diandra (assembly GCA_949677035.1). NCBI lineage: Eukaryota > Viridiplantae > Streptophyta > Magnoliopsida > Malpighiales > Euphorbiaceae > Omphalea > Omphalea diandra. The sequence continues at coordinate 23,504 of CATIWR010040352.1, read as the reverse complement.
AGCAAAAAAAAAAAAAAAAAGCAACTCATTTTTTAAATTTGTGATTTAATGTGAGTTTACATAAATCTCACATAAATAACAGATTTTTGTCTTATAAATCAAATTAAGGTGATAAGTTCATAATATAATCAAATCAAGGCATCCTTCAAAGAGCACTAAATCTTTTAAGTATAACAATGTTGAAGACTTTTTAGTTAATGAGCAATACAGTGTTTGAAGCAATAACAAAAGAGAAAGAAATGCACAAAATGTGATCATGATAGTGGTAACGCCAAATGTATTTGAAGTGAATTTGAGGTAAAATTACACACAACAAAGGTAAAAATAAATTTGATTGAAACTAAGGAGACATAAATATTAAAAAATCTCACAATGAAAAAATGCTTGAAAATGAATCAAAACATACATATATATATATATATATATATATATATATATAGGTGATAAGACTAAAAATGGTGAAAGAATAGCGTAATCAAAATACAATAAAAAAAACTAATAGAAATACAAAAAAAAGTTAAGAATAATAGAAAAGCACATCAAAAGGTCTATAGGGTCAAAATCTTCTTAGAGAGCTCAAACAGAAATATGAATAAAGAAGTTAAGAATATTAATAAAAAATGCATGAAACGTAAAAGATTTGAACCCAAACTTTCGAAAATAAATATAAGTTTTTAAATCCAATACATAAGAGATTAAAAGTCTAAACCAAGATTAAAATTATTTAAGGAATGCAATAAATCTAAGTGAAATTAATGTAGAACTTGAAAGCTAAGAAGTTAAGGAAATAATATAAGAATTATATTCTTCATGTTAGTAAGAATCCTTTATTTCTTTTTTTTAATGAGGCTATTTATGGAAAAGAAATCATAAAACCTTATTGGATATTTCAAATGCTCTTTAAGGACTAGTATTTTAAGACTATATTTGGGGACTACAATCATACGCCAAAAATATTCTTTATTTCTTAAAGACACAATATATATTTTAGTCAATAAGAATGTGTCATTGATTTCCCATACTTGTAATCCTTAACCACATGACCTTCATTTGAGTGAGAACATTTGATGTTAAGAAATGACCACGTGATTATACCTTGAAGGGCATTAAAGAGTCGTGATAGAAGCTTTATAACTTTATTTCCTTGCTTGTCTAAATATGATGCTCTTAAGAAGTTTTATATCTTCTTTTTAGTAGATTCATTTAGCATGATCTTAGGAGTCCTAAGAAGTATAAAATTTAATTTTTAAAGCTAAGAATACCATTTTAATATAGGGGGGAACACATTGAATTCTTTGTTTACAATGGGGTTCAGAGCTTCAAAAGTGCTTTATACCTTTTTTTGGATGGAATCTTCACACCTTCATTTCAACAAGCTTTTTTGCACCTTCATTTCAACAAGCTTCTTTGCAAAGTCTTAATTTGAGGTATTTTTACTCTAAAAGATCTATTTTGGCTTGTGCTAAAGTTTATGTAACACTATGGATGTTATTTTGATATTTTTTTTACCTATATACCTATGTTATGTTCTCCACATGAATAAGTTTGATATTGTTTCTTATATTATTATATATTTTGAATTTTTTTTAAAGGTGTTTGATGGATTATAATTGAGTTAGAGTGATATAAAAATAATTGCAACACTTACTTTGTGAAAAACACCATATAAGGTTGGACATAATAGTATCTAAAGAAGCCATAGCCAATTCCAATAGGACTTTAACAAGCCCATGGCAATTCTAGGAGATATACTTGCAGCAGTCCATTTGCCACTCTACGTCAGCTTAATACGACCATGTCAAATTTACCCTTATTAATATAGGCTATTTCAGGATTTACTTCCTAAAATCGACATTCTTAGTCCCAACCTATATTTTTCACTTTCCTTGAGCTTCCCATACCTTTTTATACTTGATTAAATACTAGCCCTACTAATTTTAACAAGTTTACTTGATTTATTACCTTTTATTTAAAATTCATGGATTTTTTTTAATCCAAAAGTATTTCTTCCTTTTCCAAGTTTGACAAGGCCTATTTCTCATCCCTTTCTTCAATCAAGTAAGGGGTATTGTAATCATGTTTTCTTAACACGTTTGAGATAGATTTATTATAATAAACCATATATGAAACTTATATGGTTAGATAAGGTTTGAATCTCATGAAGAACTAATTAAAAGATTTTGATTAGATGATAGTTAACTCTTGCAATTAATGCCTCATTTGGCTTCCTTTTTTGTTAATGCAAAGTTCTTTAGGGTATAAGGTTATCATTAGTATATTTAGAAGTTCGAGAGTTATCTAAGGTTTAATTGGATTTTAAAGCTTTCTTCCTATTTCTAGCTAAATTGTTAATGATGATGATAATAATATATTTTTAGACTAACAAAAAAAAAAAAAAGGCTAAAAGAATTAGAGCCTGATAGTTCAAGTTTTTATGTTTTATTGGATAACAAGTTGAAAGTGGATATTACTTGTTAATTATAACATTCCACTATTCCTGACAAATGGCATAGAGGTCACCAACTACATTTACATGCATTAAATAACGTGTCGATCCAAATATACTAATAGGACGATTTTTACATCAAAAAATATAAGGGGACAAAATTTAAATAGTCCATATATTATTCAAATATTATATATAAATAAAGAAAAGAAAAACAGACAAAAGCAATTTAATTTGCTCTAATGTCCATAGTCCATAAAAATATAAAAAGAAAATAGAAATCTACAAAGTCTTTCTTCTTCTCCTCCTTCTCTTTTATTCTTCTACTTTATATCAAGAATAGTCATGATTAGTAGCCACAGAAGATATATATATATATATATACCTCCACCGGGCTAGCAACATCCTTGGGGTATTGCTAGTTACTATCAACAAGTCTTGGATTTTTTTATTATGTTTTTTCATGGAGTTTGTACAAATGTTATGTATGCGAAGAAAGATTTTGGCACTTTCGTGAGGAGATCCAACACTTTCTTTTAGTTTACTTACTCTTTGCCTTAAAGCATATACATCATTTTTCTCGTTACTATAGAGCTACATATAAGTACTCAAGGGAATAGAAACACTCAAAGACATTTTTTCATCTTATCAAAATAATAATGGTTGTTGTGTTGTCAAGGATTTAAAAGAAAAAAGAGATATATAATGAAGAACACGGGCACTTGCTTTGAATTCATGAATGTTTTATATTCCCCAAAACAGAAGATTAATGAATGGAAAGGAAAAGACTGATGAAAGATTACTGAGAAAAAGATTAAGAAAAAGTTGTATCTCAATATAGATATAGGTTCGCTTAGACTTCCTCGAAAAGCAGTAACTGAATTAAAAAAAATTAAAATGGCCATATACATTTGATAAGATCATTATATTCTTCATAAATTTAAAAATTTGAGAGCCTCAATCCGCTTTTGTCCTAAATATAAATCAATTTCTTGGTAGCCATAGGATAATTTACCTTATCTAAGAGTAAATTTTTTACAAATATTTAGAAAACTTTTTAAAGGCAATAATTAGATAATTTAAGAAAATCAATCAATGTTTTAAATTTATGGTTTTCATTTCATCTTAAAATTTTTAGTTAATGATTTCTAATTGAAAAGCCATTCCTTTAGGCTAGTATGAAAACAAAAAACTAAACGATCATTTGATTAATACTGCATTACTTTATCCAATCTTTTAATGTAGTTAATAAGAGATTTATTTTCATTTATTATTAAAAATAAAATGCATTCAAACTCAAATAAAGTAAGAAAAATATTAATTAATTGGACAAATAAATTTTAAATTATTTATTAGAATTTGCAAAAAAAAAAATTCTTCCATATGTAAAACTTATAAATTGCATTATAACATTAATTATTTTGAGAGTTATGACATTAATAAGGTAATAGAAATTTAAACAACTTAAAGAAAAATCATCTACAATTGCAAACAATATAAGACAAATTTTTATATATGTAGAAAAAAACATTTCTCTTATTATTGTACGCATATTAATTTAACCTAGTGATACAGTGAGATTTTATAGAATATCACAATATTGGTAGTTACATTGATTAATGTATTAGGTGTATATGCATGAGCATTTAAACTCTTATAACTATAATACTATGAGTGTTATCTGGATATTTTTTAATCATGTATATATGTTATATTTGCCAAGGAATGGACTTGATATATTTCATATATGTTTGTACATGTTTGAATATCTTTCAATGTGTTAGGATAGTTAATAATTGAGTTAAAAATTTTGAAAAATAAAATATATATCAAATAGAAAACCCTTCTAGGGTAGTCACATCAAACACTTGAGAAAATCGATTTAAGGAAATCATATCATTGTGGCTAAGAAGGAAACATAATAGTAGAATTTCAAGCATAAGACAAGACCGTATTTGCATTTACACAAGCTATGTAGGGGTCACAAAATGTTTAACCTTTTCCAATTTGAGACTAGTTGTGTTTCCTCCCACCACTATGTTGTAGTCCTTAACACAACAATATATTTAAAACATGAGATCATAAAAGGGCTATTTTTGCCTAAATCACCCATATTTTATTTTTTTTATATATATTTCACTTTTTTGACTTTTAACACCTTGTATCTTTGACTAATCATTACATCCATTAAATTTAATAAGAAATCTACTTGATCTACTTAGTTTTCTTTAAGAACTAAATGATTTGGCTAAGAATTTAGGTTATGTCCTTCAATCTCTAAGAGACCCATTTCACCAACCTTTTTTAATCAACTAAGTGATTATATATTCTCATTTTATAACATGTTTGAGTTAGATTTACAATAAGAAAACTTCAAATACAACTTAGATTTTGTTGGGTTAGGGTTTGAAGCTCTTAAAGAGCTAGTGAGGTATTTGGCCTAGATTATGGATAATTCTCATAATTGATACTTCATTTAGCTTTCCTTTAACAACATAAAGTTATTTAAGTGATGATTTTGCAATTTGTATGTCTAGATTTTATAATAAGGTTATGACACCTAGGGTCTAATTGGGTCATTAGGATTTTCCTTCTAACACTTGACTAGTAGTTAATAATGATGATGATGATATAATGTTTTTAGACCAATAAGAACAAAAAGAAGATCAAGATTACTAGTTATATTTAAGTTAACCTTTTTTTTTTTTTTTTTTGTGTATGGATAACAATGTTTTGAGAACCAAATCAAATCAGTTGATCGGATTAATAAAATCAACAAAATCCAGTAAAACTTGTGAAACTTGATAAAACTGAGTTTGTTGTTTCAGCCATTTGAGAAACTCTTGTCAAACCCCAATTCCCAATCCTTTCAACATATATCAACTGAGAAAAGCTAAATCCATACATATCTAACTCGATCAATATGTAGCATCTGAGAAAATTTTCCTTCCATTCTATGGCATGGGCTCAAGCCAAATCAAAGCTTTGTTTAAACATAGGTGGGGATTTTTGTTTTAATTAATAGCTAATTAGTATGAGTTTCTTTTTTTCAATTCTTCACTTGGCTTCCTTTTTTCATTTCCTTAACATGGTAAGCATTTTCATGGTTAAGAATAAGTGTTTTTTTTTTTTTTTTTACAATTAACACAAAAATTTGTAACTTTTTTTGGTTCAAGAGACGTCCATTAATTTTTTTTTCATTTTATTTAGTTTTAAACCCTTTTTATTTTAATTTTCAGTTATTAATGACACTATTGTCTCTATTATTTTTCTCTAGAATTTTAGATTTTTTCTATTAATAAGATTTTATTTATAATATATAATATAATATTAAATTATATTGAATCAAATCCGTTGAACTAGTTGGACCAGTCCTGACCAGTCTTATTTTAAAAATATTGGTGGATAGCAAGTTATTAATAAATATTAATTATTGTGGCATTCCATCATTTTTCTTCCCCATTTTATATTGCATTCATGCATCATAATAACATGAACTAGATAAAAAAGAAAGAATTGCATAATTGGCTCATTTGCATATGTATGCATTAGATAGGCTTGATATATATATTGGAATTATATGGATAATAGCTTTTGAAGATAATTTAGTTTACTTTATGAGGTCATGATTAACCATGATAAGGAATATGAAAAATGTTTAAATGAATGCTACAATATACACGCGTTTGCCCAGATTGAGATCACTTCTCGACCTCGAGCTTTAGGAAGTTAACTAAAGACAAGTAATTTGGCTAGGTTGAGAACACTTCTCGAACCTTATATAAGGTTTAAGGCATAAAAAGTGAGGAGAAAACCTTATAGACTAAGTAGGTAAAACTAATGACTTAGACTGCTTTTTATTTGTTAGGATGTAGTTGAGATGATATATTTTCCATACTTATGATGTATGGACGTTAATTATAAATGTTAGGATCAGTTGACAACACTCATTTTCTATAACACCAACCTTTCGGATTTAGAAGGGCTTAGAACATAAAGAGATTATATGTTTGGTGATAAACTCTTGATATATTATATTAAGGATTATATTATTAGGGATGACTGCAATATATATTTTGATTGATTATCGAACACTATCTTTGTATATTATCTAGTAAGTTAACTATATTATGGTCATATGTTATTAATTATATTATGTTCATATATTGAGGCTCTTATTGACCCAATATGGATGTTGAACGTTGAGGCATGTGGCCCTTTTATGTGAACTATAACTTGAACCTATAAGATGATGATGACGTAAATATGAGAATGTATGATTATATGTATGTTATAGGTTATAGACTTCTTAAGGATAATTGTTCTTACGGGTTGGTAAAAATGGTAAAAGGGGAACTACAAGGAGTCCCATCACATTTTCCTATGTCCCTTAAATGCCTTAGGTTAAGGATACATTATTATATGTGATTGTTTATGTTTGATTGATGATGTGAGATGATGTTACAATTATTATTCTATAGGTCTACCCAATATATAATGTTCATTTAGCCATTAGTTTTAGGTCGTGGCAATAACAGTAATTTATTAATGCATGTTGATGTTATCTATACGTTTGTGATATATATACATGAATTCGCGATGATGAGTTGTAGTTTATATTCTACATAGGTGATGTATTCATATTGATTGAACACTGCTTAAACATCTTAAATCTAACCAAGTCATCCCATAAGGATGAAAATCCATAACCACTACATTTGTCTTAATTATTTATAAAATATATTACAAAACATAAATAAAATAAAAGTAAAAGTACAGTGAATCAATTTAAACTATCCAACCAAATTTTTTACATTTATATTAAGATATAAAATGTGTTTTCGCAATGTTATTGTAAAAAAATATATAATTTTTGGCTAAACCTATAACATTTTTAAGTTTTGAGATGTTATTTATCTATAAAAATGTTTAAGCTAATTAAACATCTATTTACAAAACTTTCAAATTTGAGACTTTTTTCCAAAATCAACTCTGGCTTGTAAACTCAATAGAAAAAATATATTATTAATTAGCAAATAAAATTTTCATTTTTTTTGAAATTTAATAAATGTGAAAGATGATTAAATTTTAAAAATGAGAAATTCTCTTAAACCTTATTTTGAAAAAATAAATTAAGTGCTATTATTTTGAAAATAAAATAAACATAATAACATGAACGTACACACACATACACATATATAAAAATTTTTTAAAATAATAATAATAATATATGTGCGAGATAGAGTGATAAGAGAGGAATGGAGGAAGATGTGTTGTTGGATCCTTCTCTAGTCATCGGTTGGTGACACATTCATGATATGGCCTTTCCCCTTCCCCATTGACTCCCAGTAATCAATCCTCATCCTAAACAAAGACATGCGAGCAAAAATAAAGCCAAAATATAAAATAGTAGTGCAAATTTCTCATCCTAGTTTGGGTAGCTTTGGCCACTATAAGGGTGAGATTGGCACTTATGAAAAGCTTGCACCAAAGCTTTCCATAAATACCAAAATTAGATGATTATGATCTTATTGTTCTCAAAATGCATAAATGATTGCACGTATAACTACACCACCATCATTACTACACATTCTTGGCATTAGAGTGAAGGGATTGGTATATACCATTCTTTTTAGTCAATATGCATGACAACTTTAGTGGTAGTCCTATAAGACTTTTGTCAGACATAAGAGGCACAACTTTCGTGATGCATTCTCATACTAAAAAATACAATTCATTTTTAAGAATTCCATTTTATTAAGATCCTAACAAATTTTTAGATTAAATATTTAGTTATTTGAGTTCCAAAAAAGCTTTCAAGTATCAACATTAAGATACTAAAAACTTTAGATATATTTTTTAAATATTTAAATTAATAAGAAACATAGATAATAAGGTACAAACTATGATTTTTGTAAAGTTTTGATTTTAATTAGAGACAATCTATTTCAAGACTTTTATTATGCAATTATATTCTTTTAAACTTAATAAACAAACAGATTAAGTGAAAATGATTGGAGTATTGATTTGTGAACTATATGGTATCAGAGTATGAATTAATTAAATTATTACCTGTTCATTCCCTAAATAAAAAAAAATAATTGAGAATTTCAGTTATTTAACTAAGAAAGTTTGATGCTTAAGAAATCTCACAACATCATTCCTACATAAATGAACAATTAATCTAAGTGTTTTTACATGGTATTGATGCTAAACATTAATTGCATTATATTTTCAATTATGTAAGTTAGAGAAAAAATATTGATATTATTCTATTTGATCTCTAGGTCTTAGATTTATATTTTGATTGGTTGTGTTAATGATTGATGTCCTGTTGGTTGCATATATATATATTGATAACATAATTGTGATTGTTTTCACCGCAGGAAGTGAAATACCTCCATTGATCTAAGTGTTTCCCTTGAGATATTTGGTGTATCCTTTAGGTTTCTTTATATGTTATAGGAGACTTAAAGTCCTTATGAGGGAGTTGAAATAAGGGAAGGCATGATTGCTCAATAATCTAACTCAAAGTCCTTAAAATTAAAGTTTTGAAAGATTTCACTAAGATATGGGATAGTCATGTCCAAACATGGCTAACTCTTACCCCTTTCATTTAAAAATTTTGAAACTTAAATTTAAACTTCTCCAAGCTTGACTTTTCAACATATGATGAACTGAGAAATTACGCTCTATATTCTTATTTAAATATGATGAGAGAATATGGTGTATGAAAAAAATAAGTAAATTTGTGCTTTAAAACTCTCAATAAATGAATCAAGAAGGAAAAAAATATATATAGTAGAATGGTTTTTCTTTTTAAATGAATCATACAAGAAATGGAGAAGAAAATAGAATATAATGATAATAATAACTAAAAATTCTATTATTTATTGTCAAGAATATATCTAAATTAATTAAAGTCTATATTAAAATAAGTTTAGAAAACGTATAGTCTCTATTAAAATAAGTTTAGCAAAAATGTCCATTAAATAGAAAAATCCTTTGAAATAAATATAGATTTGAGTTTATTTTCATATTAATTTTTATCATAGCACTTAATATATATATATATGCGCTGCATTAGAGTACAAGTAAAAATTCATTTCATTTCAGAATCAGAATAAGTGATTTCAATTTCTTATATTTATTTTTCTAAAAATAAATCACAATTAGAATGACATTCTCTCAAATGTGGAATGACTGATTCCTGCCTCCTTCTTAGAAAATGAGATTTTCATTCTCATGAAAATTAAGTCAAATATATATGATTCGTTCTAACTTAATCAATGAATATTTAGTCTATTACACTTAATCAATGAATATTTAGTCTATTACATATATAATATCAAAATCAAGTATTAAATTAATATAAAACTTAAAATTCTAAAAAATAATATAATAATGAAATATAATTTTATTAAATCATTAATTAAAAAACAAAATAATAAACAATTTCATTCTTAATTATAATATATTAAATATTTAGTATATAATAATATAAAAATTCCATATTAGTTATTTTTAATATTTTTAAAAAATAAAAACTAACTTGGTACCAATTTGACTTGATTCCTTTATGATTTTAACTCCGAAATTCGAATTAAACTCCCTAAAAAATATAAACATTTCATTAGGAAATCACGGAATTTTTAAGATGAATGTTGGTTTACGATGGTGTGAACATTCTTTGAGAACATAGAAGATGGTGCAGCCAAAGAGTGCAACTTCCTATATCGGCGCAACGACGAAGGCCATGGGGAGCAACTTCTAAAACTTGAGCGCCAAATCTGCATGTCGTTTCTCTTTTGAAAAAAGATGCCTAGTACGAACGAATCGGCAAGTATAATGCAGCCCCTTTTTCAACATAGGAAACTGAAAAACGCGTTTTCTTTACGTCAATCCTCAAAAGTCCTATCTACGTCGGCGTGCTAGGGAAAATTCTACAATGATTGAACTAGTTTGTAGACACAGTATCCGGTCAAATTTTGAATTTTGCCGGTTGTTATGTGATGTGATATGTAGGGTCCACATGTAATCTTTATAATAATAATAATAATAATAATAAGATTCTGCACTAAATTACAGTATTAAATTTTAATAAAATAATTTTTAATAATGAATTAAATAAACATTTTTAAATATTTTATAATAAAAATAAAATTAATAAATAATTACAAACTATATATGCATATATATGAAATAAATATAATAAAAAATTATTTATTAATTTATATTTTTAATATTATGTAATATAATTTTAAAAAAAAATTTATTAAATTTGAATAAAATAAATTATAATAATTTATTAGATTATCCTTTCGCACTTGTGTAATGAAAATTTAAATTTTGACTTTTTATTTTTAAAAATTTTCTAATTTTTTATTTGTAAGTTGTTTAAATTTTCGCTTTTTAAGTTTTTCTAATTTTTTGTTCAAAATAACTTTAGATATGATCTTAATTTTTTCTTTAATATTTTGCTTTTTATATTTTAAAATTTTTTATTGTGACAATTAAAATTTCTAACTTTCTATTTAAAAATATTTTTTGAAGTGATATTTTTCTATAATATAATATAAAATAATCACACATATTTGAGAAATACAAGCAATAATTTAAAATTAACTTTAAAATTAATAATAATAATCATAATAATATTAATATTAATAATATATTTTCATATGAAGACCATGACTCTCACAAATTAAAGATTGGTAGATAGTCTTACTAATATTATCATTTCAGTCCAGCAATATATCGTTTTTTCTTTGACTACGACTAAAAAATGAAATTAAATATTGTTTTGACCAAATAAAATTAAATCTGAAAATTTTGTTTTGACCAAATTAAATTAAGCCTAAAGATTTGGTCTTTTCATTTACAGAGTATATTCGTTGTCTAAACTTGTATTTTACATTCTTCAATTTTCATATTGTATACTGCTCAACAAGTTGAAAAATATATAAATTTAATTAAAGGAAAAGCTAAAAAAATTCATATGTTACTCATGTTGAGCATAACTAACTTTTCTTGAACCTTTTGTAATTTAAAAAAAAAGTTCATATATTAGTTATAATCAGTATTTTAAAAATTGAATCCATCGTACAAATTAAATTGAATAAATTAAAAATTTTATAAATTATCAATTCAATTAATTTAGATTGATTTTAGTATTATTTTTTATTTTTAATTATCATAAATATTTTTTATATTTATTTTTATAGTTTTGAATTTTTTTTTAATTTTATTTATTATTAAATTAATTAAATCAAATCTTTTAAGTTGGAAACAATTTTTCAAAAAAAAATATTAATAAAAAAAGAGTCCGACACAGACAAATTCTAACAGGTTGTGCAGGTAGCAGGTAATTTATGAACGGCCAGGATTTGAACAAATTGATCCAGCGGTCAAAACACTGGTTTAATTGAATAAACATGTTTTAGCTTTAGTTGCCATGTGGGGCCTACAGTACATCGCATGGAACTGCGGGAACGACAGGTTTTACCATAAATGGAGTAGAGCTCGATGTGACGCTAGCTGTCTCATTTTCACTTCAATTTTAATCATCTTTTCTCCTTCTCCACCATAAATACTACAGATTTTCATTTTTTTTTTTTGTGACTTGATCAACCAGCCAAAGACTCCTGATTACAGTCCGACGATGGGCCACTGCTGCAGCAGAGACGTTTCTGCTGTCGAAAATGACGAAATCAGACCCCCTAACTCCACTGCCAGCAACCATTCCAAGCCTGATTTTAACTCCTTTGCTGCCAGCCCATTCCAAAGCCCTCTGCCGGCAGGAGTGGCGCCGTCTCCGTCGCCGGTGGGAACTCCGGGTAGAAAGTTCAGGTGGCCGTTTCCGCCTCCTTCTCCGGCTAAGCCGATTATGGCCATTATGAGGCGGCATGGGCAAACTAAGCCGCCTAAGGAAGTGCCGATACCTGAGGACGGTGGGGCGGGAGCAGAGGATGAGAGACAGCTGGATAAGAGTTTCGGCTACGCCAAGAATTTCCCGACCAAGTTTGAGTTAGGGAAAGAGGTAGGGCGAGGGCATTTTGGTCATACTTGCTGGGCCAAGGGTAAGAAAGGACAGCTCAAAGGACACCCCGTCGCTGTCAAGATCATTTCCAAAGCCAAGGTGCACCTCTGATGTGTGTGTATATATAGTGCCACTGTTTATTATTAATTGTAATGTGGAAAACGGAAGAGCTAATCGATGCACGGCTTATCATGTCACATTATGAATTTATAATATAGAGCGAGTGAATCATAGTGGTTTATAGTCAAAATTACTGGCTTATGGCAGTAAATTGGGGGAATTTAGAGATGCTTCTTTATGATGGAACCTGTTGGCAATTGATACGAGTGAGTCGTGAATGACACTTCTGCTGAAGATAGTGTGCGGTAGTTCGCTACCGTAATCGTGGGTTTGCTAAACTATGCGACTTGAGGAAAAGAACGAAAAGTTTACACGAGGATTATGCTATTTTTGAGTGTTGAAAATTGGGCCAACCATAAATTTAGAACCGCAAAACCATTTGTGAACAGTGCGGAGTTTCAGCTAGATAACAGCTCGTTTGAGCTTGTTTACATAGCAAACAAAAGATTTTTAAGCTTAATTTTCAAATTCAATAATAAATGAACCAAGTCTGAACTTTGTGTTTAGCTGCTCATTTAGGCTTTGTGAACATCTCATTTGATAACTGGTGGTAGGCTCGATTGTAGCTCAAAGATAGACTTATTTAAATAGCTTGGTTATATTAGTAGTGTTTATTTATGAGTTTTTCTAACTTTTTTAAACTTATGAACAATTTGTTTAAACTCGATTACTTATATTTTTTTTATAATTCATAATAACAAAGTAACACTTAAAGTTGTATATTTTATAATATAAATGATTAAAAAAGATAAATATTACTTGGTATATTAAAATGAGTAAGAAAATATATTATAATTTTAAGCTTTGTTTGTTTCGCGGAAATTAACTTGTCTGAGGAAAATGTTTTATGAGTAACATATTTTCTGGTGTTTGAAACATATTACAAAAAAATGTTAATTTTCTTTTAATTTATAAGATTTATGATAAAATTTAAATCATAAATATTTTATATTTATATTATTTATTTTTTTAATAAAAGAAAAATATATTAAAAATGAATTTTTTTATGGGTCCCACCTATTACTAGCGACACCGTCGATTGACGATGACTGGAGACGGATGTCGATAGTAAAGGATGATCAATAATAATAAATACATATATTTATATGATTTTATTTTTCATTTAGATGAATCTTTCAAAGTCCAAAAATGGCTTCCTGTTTTCAAAATGGAAAGTCATTTTCCTGAAAAATTACTTAGTTTTCCCTTTGACGAGAAAAATATTTTCCGTTGACCAATTTTCATGGATGCATTCAATAGAGAAAAATGAGGAAAATGTTTTCCTGGAAAATATTTTTGGGAAACAAATGGAGCCTTAGTGACTTTATGAAAAATTTTAGGTATAATTTAAAGTTATTAAGAAAAATTTAGACTGAATTAGGTTCAGAAACCAGATTCGAATATAGTGGTGTTTGAATCAACTTGGCTTGGTTAATAAACGAATCAAGTCCAAACCTAAATATAAGGCTCGTTTAGTAAATGAACCAAGTTTGAATTAGTTCAAGCTCGGTTCAGTTCATTTGCATCCCGCATAAATTGGATTTGAAAGCTAATATTAGTTTTGATACAAAATTCAAAGTGTTTGTCACTAATTATTCTGGACTCGACTACCGCTTTGGTTGACTGCAATATTAGCACTAGTAAGATGATTGTTATGTTGTATTAGTCTCTATTTTGTTTTATGAAACTAACTTTTCTAAGGAAATTATTTTGTATAAGAAATAACTTATATTTTTTTTTCAGGAAGATGAATAGTATTTTGTTGATTGATTTGGTATTGAAATCAATTGGAAATTTATGTTTTTGTTTTTGGAGTATTTTGAAGAAACTAAACAATAATTTTCCTCAACGAGGGAAAACATGAAAATATCTTTCAACCTAAGGACATTTTCTGTTGGAGAATTTGGTTTTGGCCTGCGCATAGAGAAATTTACCTGAATAGAATAAATAATGCTGGTCAGGGACAATCATTTTGATGACCTATGGCAATTCCCGGCGGTTGATAGATTAGTGGATTGTGTGTAGTTCTCTGGTGGGTTGTGTTTCATTTTCTTCATGTGTAGAAAAGAACAAAGACGATATCTTGTTTTAAAAACTTTTTTCTATTTTTATTGAACAATTTTAAAATGAGAAGTCATTTTCTTCTTGTGAAATTGACTATTTTTCCTTTGATCAAGAAATCATTTTTCTATTGAGCAATGTCTCTACGCACTTAACACTGTGGAATAAATGAAGTCTAAGATCAGAATGGGGTGAATAATTTTCAGCTCTTGTTTGTGTTTTCTCAGAAAAGCTTTGAAGAAAAATGGAACTCTGCTTCTGCTTTCAGCAGTACTTATATAATGTATAGTGAAAGTTCTAATTATGCTACTATAACATTTCACTCTTAAATTTAAAGATAACATTGTAATTTCAACGCTAGTTAAGAAGGGAAATGGAATTTTTTTGGATATAAGGGATTAATTGGAATTATATCTGCTCGAAAAAAATGTTATGTTGCGTCTACAAAAATCGATTGACAATTTCATGCAACATTCTTTTTGGTAATACAGATACATTGTTAGAGTTTCGGTCAAACCTTTATAAAGATTCCAGGTAGTATTTATTCTTTGCTCTGTTATAGGAGTGAGCTTTCTTTACTTTCTACTCTCATTAATACCAGCAGTGGCTATCTTAATAAGTTGGCAGATATGGGTTTCAGTATAAGGTGTTTCTATAACTAAATGAGTGTCAATGGCAGATGACGACAGCAATATCCATCGAAGATGTTCGTCGAGAGGTAAAAATATTGAAAGCTTTATCTGGGCATAAGCATATGATCAAATTTCATGATGCTTTTGAGGATGTCAATAACGTCTACATAGTCATGGAGTATGTATATCTTTATTATAATATTTTTACATTAGCTTCTTTATTTTATTCTACTATTCTTTTCAGTTTTTACTATCTTAGCCAGATTTTTTTTTTTTTGGATATTTTTTATTTTTTATTTACCATAAAGCTGATACTTATAGTGAACTCTCCAACAGAAGCCAAAGTTTGCTAAAAATAATTTGAGCAAGATATTATATATTTATGCTTCATTTTCTACACTGCCCAAAAACTTAGATATATGTACTGAAGTGTTCCAATCCTGTTCTTGGCAGATTATGTGAAGGTGGAGAACTACTAGACAGAATTTTATCAAGGTAATACAGTAACACTTAGCATTGCCTTCTTGAGAGCAGTAATACTTTAATGCTTGAGGTGATTTATCATATGACCCTGAGTGATATATCTTTGATATTAATCCTTATGAATTCTTTGTCATAGAGGTGGAAGATACACCGAGGAAGATGCTAAAACTATTGTTGTGCAAATTTTAAGTGCAGTTGCCTTTTGTCATCTTCAAGGTGTTGTTCACCGGGATCTTAAGCCAGAGGTATAGCAGAATGAACTCATAAACACGTAATGTGCATAGACAATCACACACGTATAGGCATTGGTTTTACATTTTGAAATTATATGTAATGAAATGATAAAGCCAGATGTATGTCATCTTCCAAGTGTGACGCACTGTATCTCAATTTTGTTTCCAACTTTTTTATTTTTTGGTACATCAGGAAAAGAACTTTTTTCCATCTTTAAAAAATTAATATGTGCCCACTTGCAGAATTTCCTTTTCACCACAAGGGATGAGGATGCTCCATTGAAGATTATTGATTTTGGTTTATCAGATTTTATTAGGCCAGGTAACATGGGATTATTCATAAAGTTATTTTGGATCATGTAGTTACTAAGTGATACGAGATCAACCCATCAAACTAGATCAAGTTTTATCTTTCATGAGATTAACTGAGTTGTAATTCCATAATCTAGATAAAGTTTTAATCTGGCTTAGGTATACGACATTAAAATATGTTTTGAGCATTGAATTATCTGATTCAATGTCGAAATCATCCTACATTGTGCTTCAGAAAGACCCTCTTGTGGAGATATTGTATCAAATACACAATAAATGCACATGCAAGCACGCAAAACATTCACACAGGCTTACACTTGTGGATAGAATTGTTTAAACATGGATTTTGACTTTCTCATATATGAATTTGCTAATTAAAGAATTTTCAACAATTAGAAATAGAACTCTATGGGGCCAAAAATGTTCAATTCTTTCTCTACCTTTCTCTCTGTAAATACTGCCTTCAGTTGGCTGGTGGTCAACAGTCAACCTCACATGCTCACAGATATAGGTTTTTGCTTTGGTAAAACCTGGAAAGGAAGTCATTCCAGTCCAATTTATTTCGTTATCTGGAAGGTGTGGAATTCATTGGAAATTTCATCCATTTTGATAGGAGAACTCAAGTATTTTGAATTTCTTAAAATTCAAATTGTGGAATTTAAATTTGAAAAGTAAATTTAAGAAATTTGATTGGTTTAGATCCAAAATGGAGATGTAAATATATTTAAGAAATTTGATTGTTTCCTCCTAACATGATAAAAACAAAATTTATCTACGCTTCCAGCAGTGTTTGCAAATTCCATTTTTAATCATGGTCCTTGACATTCAATTCCTTATTTTTTTCATGGTCTTGTTTGAGAGCAAAATATTCCGTTCTTCCACATGTGCAGATCATCGTCTCAATGATATTGTTGGCAGTGCATATTATGTTGCACCTGAAGTGCTCCATAGATCATACAGTGCTGAGGCTGATATGTGGAGCATTGGCGTCATAACATATATATTGTTATGTGGAAGTAGGCCTTTCTGGGCTCGTACAGAATCAGGAATTTTTCGCTCTGTGTTACGAGCTAATCCTAACTTCAATGACTCACCTTGGCCTGCAGTATCTCCAGAAGCTAAAGATTTTGTTAAAAGGCTTCTGAACAAGGACCACAGAAAGAGAATGACTGCTGCTCAAGCTCTAAGTAAGTTACTTATAAATATTTCAACTAACTAAATTTCTGCAACAATTAACTGTTGAAAAGCTGAATGCTCTCTCTTTCTCTCTGGAATCCAGAAACATGTGTTTTCGCATGTATTATTTTTTAATACTGACACATTTAATCCTTTATTGATCTTTTGGTGGTAATAAACACATATATGTGCAGCTCATCCATGGTTACGAGATGAAAACCGATATGTTCCTTTGGATATTTTGATCTACAAGTTGGTTAAGTCATATGTCCGTGCCACACCTTTTAAGCGTGCAGCATTGAAGGTAGTTACACATAAAGAACTTATATCAATAGACATCATATTCAACCGACCCAAAATGGAAAGGAAATGAAAAATTAATCAACATAATAATCTTCTCTGATATGAGACAAATACTGAATGTGATAGATATGGGCTGGCATGATTTTATTGGCATCGTTGGCAATATGATCCATATGGTCCACTTTTTGAGAGAGGACAGAGTGAGATTAGTCTCCTCTGTAATATTATTCTGTTAAAATTTTATTATGGTTGCAGGCGCTTTCGAAAGCTATTCCACAAGATGAGCTTTTCTATCTTAACGCTCAATTTAAGCTCTTGGAACCAAAAGACGGATTTGTTTCCCTTAATAACTTTAAATCGGTTAGTCAATGCTTCATATATTACATTAATTCTCTTTAAAAGAATTTGGCATCCTTGGACAAAGCAACTTTATATCAAGTATGACGATGTAATACGGTTAAATGAACCAATTTAATGATGTAGTGATTTGTTAGTCAATGTAATTAATTATTTTCACAGCCCTTAATTGTATGGTGAAGTGCAGGCATTAATGAGACATGTTACTGATGCCATGAGGGAATCAAGAGTTCTTGACATTTTTAACATGGTAGGATTCTTGATCTATCTTATCAACCTTTTCAACAACATAATTTGATGTTTGATAGCCAGAAAAAAAAAATGTAGAGACAGTTTCATGATTCATGAATCAGCTGGTTTTATTTTTATTACATGATGCTTTCCTTATTGAGCTCTTGTGATATTACCCTGTTCTACAAGTGTGATGAAACAAGGAACTAATCTGTAATTTGAGGGAGCCATTTAGCCAACCTGTTTCCTTATGGTTGCTTTGATCTCTCTCTCTCTCTCTCTTTATGGCAAAGATAGATATACAAAAGTACAAGATACGTATGGTAATCAAGTATAATTTACAACTAGACAACACCAAAGTATACTTGCACAGGGCAAAGTAACCAAACATATACCTAGGTTTTATAACTAATTGCTTGAATCCTTGACACCAGACCAAGGTCGCCAAATTAATAAATGAGCTTGAAGCACTTGAAAATAGTGCATCCTGTCACAAAAACGTAGAATCCACTCTCCACATTTTTAGGTTGATCCCATATATTTATGAGCATAAGGTGCATTACATTCATGTGTTCCAGGTGTATGAAATAATTTCCCACCAAGGTCTTATAAGTAATTACTTAAGCTCTTCACTTTATCCTTCCAGAAGTACTTGTGTCAGATAAAGATATTTGGGCATTGTGCCAGATAAAGATATTTGGGCATGGATATGAAACATAAACACTTGCAAATTGTGAGAATATCAATGAAATTATTGGAAAAATAGGAAAGTTTAGCCCTTAGATGCATACCTACAATCAATATACTTCCATTTGAATCCAAGTAATGCATGAGGTTAGCTTATCTCCAAATCATAGATGAGAATATCTGGATATTGTCCTAACATTTTGCACCTTCAATCAAATGACTGCTCTATAACTTCAATTTATGTGTGATTGAAAGTGGCATGTAATGGAACATGCAATGAAATGAAGAATAGAAAATCTTTCTTTTTTTCAATCATAGATGTATTTTTAATGCTTTCTTGATGTCATGTTTACTCTGCTGACAGCTTTGAATTAGATAAATTTGATTACTCTTCACTTTCTCTTCTTCTATAATAGTTTTCGCTGTGTAAACGATATGATCTGCTCCTGTGATTCTGTTATTAGCACCCTACCCTTAAAGTTTCTGCTAACATTTTATCTGGTGATTCAGATGGAACCACTCTCCTATAAAAAAATGGAGTTTGAAGAGTTCTGTGCTGCTTCAGTCAGTACATATCAACTTGAGGCTCTAGAAATGTGGGAAGACATTGCGAGAACTGCTTTCGAGTTCTTTGAAGAAGAAGGAAACCGGGTCATTTCAGTGCAGGAATTAGCTGTGGTATTTGCATTTTACTGTTTTGAGATTAACTCATGGTTAAGTTCATTGTTCAACCTACCTTTCTATGCAATAACATGTGCAGGAAATGAATTTGAGTCCTACAGCCCATTCTGTAGTCAATGATTGGATTAGAAGTTCTGATGGAAAACTGAGCTTCGTTGGATATACCAAATTTTTACATGGTGTGACAATTCGTAGTTCCAATACAAGACCTAGATAGTATAGCAGGAGGTACAGAATTGTTGATTATATTCTTTATCTTATGATTCTTTTCATTTTTGGTGTAAAATGGAAGGTCCAGACAGGATGCTGTTGAGTCTTAATATTCACATGGTTATCAATGAGTTTTGCATCAAAATGTCCAAAATGATGCTAAAGAGAATGTTTTCCAAAGAAGAGCGTGTATACAGTACATGTTGAAATTTTTATTACAAGATATAAAATTAGATTCATGATATCTTTCTATCATTCAAATATGCTCTGATTCCAATTTTTGGCACAAAGTTTTGTCCCAATAAATTTAGATGTTAAACCGCAATCTCAGAATATCACGAGTACTTCAAAGACTCTGGGTATGACAGTGGGTCGTAGTGAGTATGTATTAAAATATAAGGATTTTTCTCTCTTTAGAATGTGTTCAATTTGGTGGATTTCTTAGGACGTTGCTGCAGCCTGTAGGTTGATGAGAATGCCATTTTAGTTGTCTGTGTGATAGAAACAGAATGTTGAATAATATTGAGTTGTCTCCACGAGTTCTTCCATATACAACAGCGCACTCATTGGATGTTCAGCCAAACGTTGTTTTTTATTATTTTCATTAGACGGGTAAGCTTGCTGCAATTGCTAGAGACATGGACGGAACTTGTCTGGAAACTTCACCAAACTGTAATTTATCTCACTCTAATAGGGTTTCCCACAATATTTTGGGCAACTCATTAATTCAATTGGAACACTGAGAAAGACGAAATTGTTCCAGCGTGTTTCAAAACTGGATTATGATCATTCCTACATTTCAAAAAAGTTTTAGACCTGTGCCGTTGGGAACAGAGAACTCCAGTTATCTTGGCAAACAAACCTATCCAAAACTTTCTTGAATTGGGAGTATAAGTGAAGTAGAACCATGTTGGTCATGGTCCATGTAAAGTGATGCTATGAATAACCCAATGCTTCTAGACCACAATCGTTCAAAGCTGACGCGAAAGTTGTAATCGTATCATAATCTTGCAAAGAACCACTAAGCTTCTCGAGAAACAGAAACAATTCAACTGAGCCCAATTAAAAATAGAGGGGCTAATATGACTTTTTGGGTAAAAATTATAGGTAAATCCATTCATTAATTGGATAAGGGACACTTAATTTAAATTTTTAATCTCTTGCACTACAAACTACTAAATCGTTAGCCAAATTAATTAAACCTAAATGACTTCATCCATATTGAATTTCCTCTAATCATAACAAGATTTTTTTTTTTTAAAAAAAAATTTATGCAGACTACCATCTCAAATTAACTGGATTGCATCTTTTTTAAAAAAGAGAAAAAGCAAAAGGAATCAATTGGATGGAAAGGATTAGGCCGTTGCTCTTGCTAATTAACATGGGGTGAGAAATTATATCATGGATTTTTGTCCATATAACAATATAGACTAAAAACTATAATACGTGCAAAATTTTTTTAAAAAAAACACATGTACCTCTTTTTCTTTTTTTCTTCTGCATAGCTTTCTTCTTTTTTTTTTAATTTTTTTTATAAATGAGATTTTTGTGTATTTTTATATATTACATATAATTATTTTATATTATTTAATTATATTATATTATTATAATTATATAATATATGATATTATATATAATTATATATAAATATTATATATAATTTTATATTATTATATTAATTAATTTATATTAACATATTGATATGATAAATTATATTAAAATATTATATTAATATAATATTATATTAATTTTTGTTTAACATTAGCAATATTATTAAATATATTTCATATTTTTTAATGTTCATTTGTTACATGGTGTAGGTTGATTAATTTAAATATATATATTCATTTATTGTAAATTATAGATTCATTTTTTGTAAACTATAAATTTATTTTGATATAAACTGTAGATTCATTTTTTTGTAAACTATATGTTTATTTTTGTATAAATTGTAGATTTATTTTTGTAAACTGTAGATTTATTTGGTATAAGCTGAAGATTTATTATCAGTAAACTGTAATTTATTTTTTGTAAACTATATGTTCATTTTTTATAGTTAAGTATATTGATATTTTCAATTTTTTTATAATATTGAAATTAATAAACACTATAAAATTTATATACTAAATATAATATATATTATAAGTAATCATAAATTATTGTATTATTTTATTTTTAATTGAAGATTTTAATATAATTATATTTTTTATTATCATATTATTTTTTAAATTTGTATTTTAGATTCAAATATTATATATAACATAAATAAAATTATATGTATCTAAATTGATTTTTGTGGAATAAAAATCTCATTTATTAGAAAAAATAAAATATGAAACAAGATAGAAAATAAAAAAAGAATTCATAATTATGATATAAAATTTAATAGATTTTAAAGCATCAATGTCTCACGTGTTATTTTGCTAACTTTTTTTGAGACAACTTTTTCTCTTCAAGGGTAATGAACTCCTAATCCATGTTGTTACATATAAGAATCCAATGCGTGGTTTATTGGGCCTAATAAAACTTGGGCTTTTTTGTATGTCCATTCCACAAGCCCTACTCAGACCCAATTGGATTATCTCTCATCTCTTCTTCTCAAAACCCCCAAAACCCTAACCCTATAAATTTTCATTTCTACATTAAAACCTTCCTCCCCGGTCGCCCCTTTCAAAGCTACAAAACACTAGGAAGAGCACAACTTTCCCCTTCATAAGCAGAAAAAAAAAAAAACTATGTCGGAGGTTGATCTTTCCCGTTCAGAGAAGAAAAAACACAAGAAAAAGAACATGTCTCCAGCCATGGAGAAACCAAAGGACAAGGACACTGCTGGAGACTTCATGATCAAGCCCCAGAGCTTCACTCCGTCGATCGACACTTCCCAGTGGCCAATCCTCTTGAAAAATTACGACCGCCTCAATGTCCGTACTGGTCACTACACTCCTCTGCCTTCTGGTTACTCTCCTCTCAAGCGCCCTCTGGCTGAATACATCCGTTACGGCGTCATGAATCTTGATAAGCCAGCTAACCCATCTTCGCATGAGGTGGTTGCTTGGATCAAACGGATTCTTAGGGTGGAGAAAACAGGGCACAGTGGCACCTTGGACCCCAAAGTTACAGGTAACTTGATTGTTTGCATTGATAGAGCCACCCGCCTTGTTAAATCCCAACAAGGTGCGGGTAAGGAGTATGTTTGCGTAGCAAGATTGCATGATAAAGTTGCTGATGTTGCTAAAGTAGCTCGAGCACTTGAGACTCTTACTGGGGCTGTTTTTCAACGGCCGCCATTGATTTCCGCCGTGAAAAGACAGCTTAGGATTAGGACTATATATGAGAGTAAGTTGCTGGAGTATGACCCAGATAGGCATTTGGTTGTTTTTTGGATTTCTTGCGAGGCTGGGACTTATGTGAGGACTATGTGTGTGCATTTGGGATTGATTCTTGGGGTTGGTGGGCATATGCAGGAGTTGAGGAGAGTGAGGTCTGGGATTTTGGGTGAGAGAGATAATATGGTGACCATGCATGATGTGATG
>CATIWR010040350.1:0-10062 GCA_949677035.1 Omphalea diandra | reverse complement strand
TTTCTTTCTTCAAGAATCGCGGCCGAGAATCACACTACGATTTCGCCTGCCTGGTTTTCAACATGTCTTAACATGAATCGCGGTCGCGAATATGTAGGTTGCGGTCGCGATTTTCATGCTACTTTGGAATTCATCAACTTCTTTATTTCTTCTTGAGGGAATGATTCAATTTTGCAAAATCAACACTTATTTGAAACATTAGTGATGATCAATCTACTTTGTCAAGATCAAAAGAGGTTTTAAACCTAGGATTAATTATCCTAGTTCAACAGTAGTACTTTAGTGGGAGGGTCTTGACACACACCCTTTGCCTCAATGCCCATTAATAGATATTAATATGAACGAGGTTGATTTTCGGATCCTGATTCGTATGTAGTATAAGTCCCAAACTTTAATTCAAAGATCAAAACAAGATAAACTCTCAAATCCCAATTAGACCTCTAGAAAATCTTTTTCTAACAGCCTGTATTATAAAGATTCAAGAGGTATTAATCTCAACCTTAAATTAACTTAGTAATTTAAGATCTAGATTAAATGAGTTTGTGAAATTATTAAGAAGTCACTTAACAATCTCACCAAGTCCTATAAAGAACTCAAGAAGAGAATTAACTCTCATAGGCAATTTTACTAAAAGAAATATTCTTCAATTTCATTCATTCATTGGTGAACAAGAAGGGCTCTTTATAGCCTTTACAAAGTTGCTAGAAAACCCTAAGAATCACTTCTTAATTAGTCTTTGCAATCAGCCTAATCTATTTAGGAAAAAAAAAGACTCTTAAAGTAAAGAGGAAAAAGACTCTCTTAAACTAAATAGGAAAAAAAAAACTAAAAGATACAAGATATCTTTCTAATTATAAAATAAGTTATTATATAAGAAAATAACATAAGTTCCTAATTAGAAAAGGAAGAGAATGATATGTTAAGATCTTGTCAATCTTAGAAAGATATTTTGACTTGACTTTTCTTCCATATGTGTTGCCCCTCCATTAGTTCCTGTTTAGGACTTTTATTCTTCCACCAAGATACTTAGAATATTCTTGAAAGTTTCTTAGAATATTCTAGAATCTTTGGAACCTTCTAGAATCATCTAAACATTTTTGTGCAAATTTTCTCGATTTTTAGAGTTAGACTTCTTGATTTCATTTTGAGGTTCCATACATTAATGAATCATAGAAATGACCATTTTACCCTTGTGAAAAAGATTGTCCAAATAAGGCACGTCTAAATAAGGCAGGTTCAAATATGACAGCTCTAAATATGGCAAGTCCAAATAAGGCAAGTTCAAATATGACAATTCCAAATATGGCAGCTCTAAATATAGCAAGTCCAAATAAGGCAATTTCAAATATGGCAGTTTCCAAATATGATAGGTTTTGAAGCTTTGTGATGTCTTCCTCCTTTCGAAGGAGAACTCCTTGCTAGTCCATTCCATTCTTTATAACCTTGATCTTATCGCTAACTTGGTTCATATCATTCCCTCTCTCTTCAAAAAGATTCATCCTCGAATCTTAGCAGACAATAAAAACCAAATATAAGAACTAATGAAGATAGATCTAAATCTAACTTTCCATGCAAATTGCAAGTGTCTCCACCTGGATCAAATACAACTCGCATGAAACTACCTATAGAAAGTTTAGAACACACTAAAGAAGTAGGAAAAAAATGAAAAATGAAAAATAAAACAAGGTAGCAAAAAGAAATCTTAAAAAACATTTTTTTTTTATCTAGTATGGAGAAATACCAAAGCATCAAATTTTTATAAAATGAAAACATTGGAAGATTTAGGTTTATCAAAACAAGATTTATAAATCAAATAAGAACATGCAACATAAGAATTTTTGAAATCAAAAGAAGACTTTCTTCCTAACCAAATCCTAAAATATAAAATTAAAATAATGGTTTATAAGCATTAAAACAAAAAGAAGAACATTTAGAAAGATAAAATTTTGAAAAATATGAACTAAGGTCTTTTAAAAAAAAACACACTTCTAAAATGAAAAGAAGACTTGTAAAAATAAGAATTACAAGAAGTCGAACTCTTAGAATTAAAAGAAGACTTGTAAAAACAAGAATTACAAGAAGTCAAACTCCTAGAATTAAAAGAAGATAAGTTAAAACAAAATTTAAAAGGAAATAAACATTTAAAACAAAAAGAGTTCTTTGAAACATAAAAATATGAAGAAAAATATTTATCACTAAAAGAGAAAGAATTAAAAGCATTAAAACATGAATAAGAAGAACTATCACATTGAAAATAAGAAGAAAAATATGAAAAACAATTTAAAGAAGAAGATGAAATGCTAAGAGAAGGAGAAAAATGTTTAGAATAAAAAGAATCCTTTAAAATACAAAAGCAAGTATTTAAAGAAGAAAACAAATTAAAAACACAAAAAGAATGCATAAAATAAAAAGAACTACTCCTAGAACACATAAAACAAGCATAATAATCTAAACAAGAATTATAAAACTCCCTTGTATAGAAATTGGCAACCTCACTCTTCATCATGACACAATATCAATATTAAGAGTTAAGTTAGCTTCTTTGTTAGGCTTCTCCATTGAAAACCATTCTTTATAACCTTGTAAAAGAGACATAAAAGTACTATGCAAAAGATTGTAAATTTCATTAGTAGTGTAATGCATCCCTTTGAACAAAAATATTGTTGTGGCCTTTTGGGAAGAATAGCTCTCATCACTCTCTTTTTCATATAGATATTCATTTTTCTCACCCTATCCTTTTGCATGCACCTCTCTTGGGTTTAGTGCATCCACTCTAAGCTTTCCTTTTTTTTACTTTTTACTGTCACCACTCATGGGTTTTCTTACAGTTCTCCTTTGTTGTGTAAATATTTCTTTTTCACTCTCATGCACATTATCTCTCTCTCTTTTTATTTTATTTTCTTTTTGAATGTCAACATCATCTTTTTTTTTTACAACCAATACATCATCATGATTGAGATTTACAATTTGAACATTTGAACAAACTTCTAATGGTGGTATCTCTACATCATGTAAACTAGTACTATCAACACCATCTTTTAATATTGTGCAGGCAATTTCAAGCTTTTGGCTATCAACATGTAAAGAAGAAGTTTGAATGTCAAATGTACCCTTAGAAACAAGAATTTCGTTATCAATGGTAGCTTTATAAACTTGTGTAGGCCTTGGAAACAATTCTTCATAGAAATTTGGGGCATACCTTTTTCGCAATCTTCTCTTTATCTCTCACCATGTAGACATTAGATTTCACCCATAATACTCTCTAATGTATGATAATTGTTCCCACCATAACAAGGCATCATCTTCAAAGCTAACAACAATAGTTGTTACCTTATTTTCCTTAGAAAAGTTATGGTATTCAAACACAATTTTTGCTTGCTTTTCCCATGTTAAGTACTCTTCAGAACCACCTTTTCTAAAGAATTTTGTCATTTTTGGCTCATAGTTATTATTGCAAGCTCAGCTAAACTCATAGTTCAAATTTGAAAGATTATCCGCCAATTATTTCATTTGATGTAACATGCCTTTCATAGAGCATGTAAACTCATCCCTTTCTATCTCTTCTAAACTTTTCATTGTATAAGAAGAAGCAAGAAAACAAATAGAATCCTCACAACACTCCCTCACGTGTTTACACTAAAAAAGTTGACACTCCCCTCGTGTTTACTCAAAATTAGCTTTTACCCTCTTATGAGCTCACCACTCTTTTTCTTTTATCTCTCAAGATTCTTTTCTTTAATTCTTTGAGGATTAAGTTATTTTATGTCAAGTGAAGCTTAAACCAAACACAAACAAGTAAAAACAAGTTCTTAAAACACTTAGAAAACCAAAGAATTAAAAATAACACAATTGGTTGCACAAACAAATTTCTAAAGATCTAATAGTAATCAAAGAGTTTAGAAATAAATTTGGAAGTTGAAGTTGGCGTTTGAATATGATAAAAAAAAATATGTCTAGGCCGAATGAGAAAGGGGATTTCAAAATCGGCTTGAAACACACCTTTGCAATTCTTAGCTTCTTTCTTTTTCTCTTTTTTTCTTTTATGTTCTTTTCCTTATTTTTTTTCTTTTTTTTTTTTTTTGCTTTCTTTCTTTCTTTTCTCTTTTTTTGCTTTTTTCTTTTTTTTAATACTTTTGAAGCTAAAATCAAACTTAGAATTGCAAGAAACACAAATAATAACTCAAAAATACAAAGAAACTGAATTTAACACTTATAGGGGTATTGTAGTAATTTTACCCTCTCTTGAATTCTGAGCTACGATTTGGCCCTAGACTTTAGAAAACACTGAAAAGATGATTTCTATAAAAAATAATTAATTTGGAAGGAAGAACGACAGAGAAATTGCAAGAAATAAGCTAGAATCAAGTTTTCCTTAATTTAAGGAGATTTTGACAACTCCCAAATTTTAAGAAATCAATCACTTCAATTCTATAATTAAGGACACAAAAAGGGTTATGTAATGAAAATTTTGAATTTGGATAGAAAAAAACACAAGAAATCAAAGATTTTGCAAAGTTCCTTAATTTAAGGAATTTTTGCACAAGTATGAGATTTTGATGGAATTTGAATCTATTTTTTTTTAAATGTGATATTTGATGATTAAACAAGACTAATGAAGGTACAAACAATGAAAAGAAATAAATTTGAATGAAAGAATTGAGATATGGCAGAATTGGTGAAGAAAGGTGAAGAATGTGAATGGATGAACTAAGAACAGTGCAAGAACATAAAGATAAATACCTTTGATCTTGAATTTAGCCTTGGCTCTAATAATAAATGATAAGAACGAGTTTGATTTTCAGATCTTGATTCGTATGTAGCACAAGTCCCAAGCATTAATTCAAAGATCAAAACAAAACAAACTCTCAAATCCCAATTAGACCTCTAGAAAACTTGTTTCTAGCAACCTGAATTAAAAAGATTCAAAAGGTGTTAATCTCAACCTTAAATTAATTAAGTAATTTAAGATTTAGATTAAACGAGTTTGTGAAATTATTAAGAACTCACTTAACAATCTCACCAAGTCCTATAAAGAACTCAAAAAGAAAATTAACTCTCATAGAGAATTTTACTAAAAGAAGTATTCTTCAATTTCATTCATTCATTGGTGAACAAGAAGGGCTATTTATACCCTTTACAAAGTTGCTAGAAAACCTTAAGAATCACTTCCTAATTAGTCTTTGCAATTTGCCTAATCTATTTAGGAAAAAAAATACTCTTAAAGTAAATACTAAAAAGATTCCCTTAAACTAAATAGGAAAAAAAAACTAAAAGATACAAGATATCTTCCTAATTATAAAATAAGTTCTTATATAAGAAAATAACATAAGTTCCTAAATAAAAAAGAAAAAGAATGATATTTTAAGATCATGTCAATCTTCAAAAGATATTTTGACTTGGCTTTTCTTCCATATGTGTTGCCCCTCTATTAGTTCCTGTTTAGGACTTTATTCTTTTACCAAAGATACTTGGAATATTCTTGAAAGTTTCTTAGAATATTTTAGAATCTTTTGGAACCTTCTAAAATATTCTAAACATTTTTGTGCAAATTTTCTCCATTTATAGAGTTAGACTTCTTGATTTCATTTTAAGGTTCCATACATGAATAAGCATAGAAATGACCATTTTGCCCTTATGAAGAAGATTGTCCAAATAAGGCAAGTCTAAATAAGGCAGGTTCAAATATGGCAGCTCCAAATATGGCAAGTCCAAATAAGGCAATTTCAAATATGGCAGTTTTCAAATATGACAAGTTTTGAAGCTTTTGTGATGTCTTCCTTCTTTCGAATGAGAACTCCTTGTGAGTCTATTTCATTCTTTATAACCTTGATCTTGTCCCTAACTTGGTTCGTATCAGATATGTTCTAGGCGACTGACCTTGAGGGCATGGATTATCAGTAGGCATTAGAGTTGCAACCTAGGGAGCAGTTGGTTGCAAGGACTGTAAGGCATCGAGCATGGATGGTGGAGTCACTGGTGCACAAACTTCCCATGTTTGAGGCACACATTTGGGCATCTCCATTGTACGAGCCTCACGCAGGGATGGTGCAATAGTGTGGTGTGGTGTGTACAGTATGATGAATCATTTTGAGTGGAGACCCACAAAGCTTGCACCAACAGCTAGGAGCTATAAATAGGCTTATATTGCTAAGGCATTAGGCATAGAGTCAATGGTGGTGGGGGAGTTAGACTTGCTTCTTGGCAGTCTCATGTAGATGTGTGTCTCTTCCTTGACTGGCTTCAGGATAACCTTAAAGATTACATAATCATCGTAATCATTTGAGCCTACTAACATGACTCATGTAACTATTCTTTTGCACTTTCTTCTTCCATATTGTTTATTTTCCATTATGCTTGCTAACTTTGCTTTCTTTTATGTTGATTTTTGCTTTCAACCCGAGCACATGTTTGACCTAATTGCCATTCTCAAAAGGACAATGACACAATAGACCCATTAGATATAGGTTAGTAAAAAACTACAATTTGATGTATGAATGATTGTGCTTGTGCTTGTGCATGTGTGTAAGGTTTGAAATTTAATTTTAGAAAATTTAAGTGATCATAGCAATTTTAAGAATATTTTCCACTAATCTTATATATATAATTATGAATTTTAATGATTTAATGATTAATATATTTTTAATATATTTAAAGTTATTATTTTAATGTATATATTAGTATTTTAAGAGAAATGATTTTATACTAATGAGAATATTATTTTTATCAAGTTTATAATATTTATTACAAATTATGTTTAATGAATATTTTATATTTGAGAAATTAAATTTAAAGAAGTAAGTGATGATAAATATATTTAATGATTTAAAAAAATTAAAGATATGAATTTAATTATTTAAGTGTGAATTTAATTGTTTAAGTATTAATTGAAGTTAATATGAGCATATGATTTCAGTAATTTTAATGTTAATTATATTATGTGAATTTATCATGTTAAGTAATATTTAAGGTGTGAATTTATTACGTTAAGTAATATTTAAAGAATTTAGTAAAATAATGTTAATGATATTGATTTATTTAAGTGATTAATTAAGTTGATTTAATTGAGAATATTATGTGAATTGATTTAATTTGACATATTTAATTAAGAAATAAGATCAAGTTATTAGGTGAGAGAATTTTATTAATTTTTAAGAAATTAAATTATTTATGAGATATATTTTATGTCATATGAAGTAATTAATTATGAACGATTTATTATTTAATTTAAGTAAATTTAATATTAATTTTATTTAAGTGAAAATAATATTTTTATGTATAAAAGAATTAATTTAAGTTAGGTACTTTATGAAAATTAATTTAATTATGAATAGATAAATTAGTTTCAAGAAAATTAAATATTTTGTAGGATACATATTTTAATTATGAGAATTTTTATTATTGTATTAATATTATTATATTATTATTATTGTTAAAAAAAGAAATGAAATTAAAAAAGAAGAAAAATAGAAAAAAGAAGAAAGAAAAAAAAAGATGGAAATGTTGTTGTTATAGCCAAAACAACCACAATAAGATGAGGATTAAAAAAAAAAAAAAAAGAAGCACATGTATAAGTTTTGGCCAAAGGCCAAAATCAAAACAGTTGAAAGAGATAAAATAGGTACTGAACATTCTTGCACTAGCTAGAATCACATGGATGCAAAGAAAGAAAGAGAGAATGAAAGGAGCATAAATTTATATCATGTATAAATCTTCAACGAAAATTCTATTTTAGATGAATAAAATTTCCATAGAAAATTATTTTCATAAGCTTTTTATTGACACCTAATTCACCTCGAATTGAAGTTGGACAATAGAGAAATTGTTAGTCAAAGTTTCGATCAAGCTTGTAACGACCTTTTCATTTGACAAAACTCATATTGCTCTGATACCAATAATTGTAATAGCAATATTCGTTTTATAAAACTCATATCGTTCATGTCCAAAATACATATGCATAAAGGTTTTATTCATCTTACACACACAATCCAACATGTATTTGATGTACATATATGTATATGACACAAGGAGACAGAGAGTTGGGATTCAGCCGACGACCTGTGGTCCATATGTCTCAATGTAAAACCCAAAGACCAAAGTGTCCAATTCTCATTCTTCAGTATCTAAAAAAAATTTTGCTATTTGATGAGTAGCGACTCAGTGAATAAAAACAATAATCAAATTCTCATGGCATAATCCATAATCAAATATCATCAAGATACATTACAAGTATAACAATTGACTATGCAAGTGCAAATGCATTAGCTTTGTTTTTGTCATGATCATGCAAGGCAAACATTGCTCCCGAGGTATTCATGTGATTCACGTAACATATGATTTTGGACCTATTGGTCCATCTCCCTCTAATTCATTTGACATATGATTTGGGACCCATTGGTCCATCTTCCTGTAATTCATTGGACATATGATTTGGGACCTATTGGTATATCTTCCTGTAGTTTGCAAGTGTTTGACAAGTCGGTCACAATGCCCTTTTAGTTCCATGTGCAAGTGCTTATTCACAAATGATATGCCAAGTAATCGTTAAGAGTATTTGATTCTCACTTGCCTGTATTCCATGTAACATGTAACAATTCAATCATTCTCACTTAACTTATATTTTCATGTAACATGTAACAATTCAATCATGTATACATGTAACAGAACATAATCATATTATTCTCATGTAACATGTAACAATTCAATCATTCTCACTTGACTTATATTTTCATGTAACATGTAACAATTCAATCATATATACATGTAATAGAACATAATCATATCATACAATTATCACATACACCCATTGAATCCAATTGTGGTTTTTACTCACCTTTTGATGTTACGGTAGGTTTGGTTCTCTCTCTAGGGCTTCCTCAAAGTTTTGAGATCCTAGAATTTGATACATACATGGTTATAAGTATGTCAAAATGATTATGAATGCTTGGTATGCAGTTATGGTATGATCCATGCAAGTAGACCTAGTGTTTATGCATATATTCCTAATAGGGTAGCCTGAGCACGCTACACTCTCACAACAATAACTCTAGATATACTAATCCAAAGGACTTGATTTTTTTTTCTAATTAACTAGACACATACTGAGACAACATATTCAAATTTTAGGTCAATATCAGACACACACAAAATGTGGTGAATTTTTAAATGTTGCCCTATTGCAATGTCTTCTCAGTCTAAGTAGGTGTATCTAAAATTGTATAAATCCAATTGCAATAATAATCTACCATCAGTTACAAAACATATAAAGGAACATTTTCTTGTTTTACTCATTGTCTAATTCAGTCTATTAGGTCACCAAAACAAAGGACCAATCTCAGGGTGAGCAGGTTTGTAACATGTTGACAACCAGTCATGAAGAAGGAACAATATCTCAATAACCATACTGGATTTGGCATGAAAATATTTTAAAGAAATGTATATCAGACATAAATATACAACTTTAAAGTTTGGATCATCATCAAATTCTGAATCTATGGCCATCAAATACTTGGAAAACATATTCAAAAGAAAGGTGGGTTTCACCCTAGTGCAGAATTAGTCCCAATCAATGAGCCATAACTCTTTCCACATAGCAAATCAATCAAAACTGGTTCACAAGTGTTTAGAGAGGACATAACCCTAAAAATTTCATGTTTTACACTTTGTCAAAATCAAAACATAAAGCCATCAAAATATAAGAAAACAGAAGACTAAGATCATCTCGGTTCGGATTTGACCTAGTCCCACTGAAGGAGTAATATCTCCTCACATACGCAAAATCAAGCAAAACTGTTTCATAAAAATTTATATGAGACATAAAGTTACAAATTTTCTATTGTTCACTTTCCCTAATTCCTCTTATAGGGTTATGAAATCGTGGGTGCAATATTCTGGTCTAACAACAAAATCAACAGAATTAACTCTTATTCTCTTGGTTTATAACTTCTATCCAAGAGCTCTACTTTAATTACTCCATAATTCTCACTAACCATGCATGATTAACATGTCATGAGAGGTTAATTTCAGTTGAGAAGAAGATAAATTAACTTGCCTACTGTCCTAGAA
>CATIWR010040342.1:0-10770 GCA_949677035.1 Omphalea diandra | reverse complement strand
GTCTGCACCTCCTCCTTCCTTCCCAGAAACAAAAAATGCAAGCCAAGACGACAACAACAAGGAGAAGATATTAACAAGCTTAACACTACTTGTAGACAAACACTTAAACAAGGTATTAGGGGCAGAAGCAGGGAAGGATTTCGTAGACCTCCTCTTTGGACTCCTACACTTACCATTGGGTTCCATTATTGGACTTCTTCAAAAACATGGCATGCAGGTATCTGTTGGTTCCATTGGTAGAGTGTTTGGAAGTATAGAAAAAATGGATCTCCCCTATTTCCATTCCCAAGCAGTTAAAGAATCTCTCATGCGGCCCCAGGTTGCAGTATCTCATCCTCTTCTTCGACAAAACAACTTTTCCGCTTTAAGACGCGAGTCTCAAGGTGGGTTTAGTTTCAATCTTGGTGGTTTTGCTTCAACGCCACCTGCTTCAAGTTCAACGTTTGGTACCTCACCGTCTGGTTTTTCAAGTTCAACGTTTGGTGGTTTTGGTTCGATGCCATCTGCTTCAAGTTCAACGATTGGTACCTCACCGTTTGATGCTTCAAGTTCAACGTTTGGTGGTTTTGGTTCAATGCCATCTGCTTCAAGTTCAACGTTTGGTAGTTCTAGGTCTGGTCTTTTTAGCACGCCAACAACTTCTTTTAGTATGAGTCAGGAGGCAGCTACCTCAAGTCTAGCAGTGAAGGAAGTGATGGGATTCGTTAAGGAAGGCAACACAAAGTTCATGGTGGAGGATAATTTAAGAGTAACTCCTATTTCTCTTGAAAGTCTACTCAATGCAATTGGTGCTAGAGACAGCTCATCTTTGGATAGAAGGATCGTCAAGATAGGCTTCAAGAAGGTATTCTTTAAATCAAGAAATTTTTATTTTCAACCATTGAAATAAAAAATCGGTGTGATATGTATCTGATAAATATTGGGCAAGTCATGAGGTCCATATAAATAGTTAACAATTAACACCCATATGTCTCATGCCTTAAATTATTTTAGTTCATTATGGTGTTAAGCTTAGAAATATGCTTTTTCATGGCTATGCATGATTATTTTTTTTTTCTTAGAATCCCATGCATCATAATCAGATTATGTGATACTAGGTATTATTTATTTCTATTGGACTTTTGTTCTCTTGTTTATATTATTTATTTCTAATGATTTTTGTTTTGCAGAGCTTGGAGATAGTAAAAGTTTTGTTTGAGTCTGAGACAGTTCTTACAGACGTGTTCATTGGAGAAAACTTACCAAGTAAAAAAGATCTCATCATCATTTGAATCCACTAAATTAATCTAATTAGCAAATTTCAAGATTAATGTATTTAGTTTGAAATTTTTTCTTTTGTATTTGAGCTTTATAATGTATTTGGGATTGTTGCAATATTAGCAATAGTTACTAGAGTCAGTTTAATGTACTTCTTGTAATTTATTTTCATGAAGTGCAATATTCTTTAACATTTACATATGCTTAGGTTAATTTAGGAATTTAAGTAGGTTGATTATATTTCAAAAATTAAGGTTTTGGAAAGTAAAATTCATGATTTTGATTGGTAAAATATATAAGACAACAATATTTTGTCATTTTCAATAAGAAGGAATATTGAGTTGGTAAAATAGAAAATCAATCAATGATTTTGATTATGAGTTTAAAATTAGTTAATTAAAAAATCAATTGAAATTAATTAACATTGAAAAAATTGATTGATATTAAAGAGCCAGACCAAATTTTTAAAATTAAATTATTTTATGAGAAAACTAAAAATTTTTAAAATTGCATTATTATTCAAATTAAATGTTATTTTTTTATTATTCATCATTATATTATTTTTCTGATGTTTAAACTATTATATATATATATATATATATATTCATTTTTAAAAAATAATATATTATTGAATTCAGTTAATTAAATTAAAAATCAGCCAACCAATCAATAATTTATCCGGTTTTTAAAAAATTATCGTATGCTTAATTTAATGATATTATTATGTACATATTCAACTAGCAAAGACCAAAGTTGGATGCCCTCTCCCTTCTCTTTTCCTGAAATGATGCAACCTCATTATTGAAGCATCTAAGCACACCTTTTTTTAATAAAAAAAAAAAATCTTTTGTTTTTTTAGTAATATACACAATCACAAATACGAATTAGAACAAGACAATTTTTTATAAAATCATAATAATTTTGTAAATGTGTGCTAATTTATATATAATTCACACACATATTTTATAATCGATGTGAAATTTTAAAAGGCTTGTTTTTTCCTTGATTCTAAAAAATGAGAGACACTATATCTTATATGTTTATATATATGTTTTTTTATTAATATATACAAACACACACAATGAAAAATATAACACATTCTGTCACAAAATTATGATAATTTTATAAGTATCACACGTATTTTACAATTCATGTGAGGCTCCAAAGGACAAAAAAAAAAGAACCTTTTGTTATATATACAAAGACAGAGAGAAAAAAGTAAAAGTGATTAGCTATGGATAAGAGCATAAGAGACATTTCTCTTATTGTCAACAACTTTATCATAATTATGAAAACTCGTCATACTACTGTCGCTTACTCCAAAATTTAATTATTTTGTTTTTTTTTTTGGAGGAAAGAATTTAATAAGGTTAGATAAGTTAAATTCATCGAAAACATTCACAACTCCATCAAAGGAAGCCCAATTACGTTATCCCTAGTGTTAGGCCTTCTTGATCGCGTACCCGAGAAAACCTTGGGCTGTTTTATGACTTTTGTGCTAGCTAAAAATTTGACCTGTATCATGACTTTTTCCATCTCTTGTAATATAGTCTCCACACTCTTGGACCCTTGAACGGGGTCAGTAAAAATCATACTGGATAAATAAAACAAAACAAATTAATTTAATAAGGTCAGTTCAGTTTGGATCTTTAATAAAAATTAGTTCAATTTTTATTTTAAAAAATTATAGATTTCGATTTTCAGTTTACTAAATAATCAAATAAATCAAAATTATTAATAAATTAAATTAATTTAAATCAAATTAAATTCAAAATACATATAATTTAATTAAATCGAATCAAACCAATCAAAATTTTATAGATTCTATTTGGATTGGTTTACATATATATAAAATTCGATTTAATCAATTCAATTTTATCAAAATTTCAGTTTGATTCGATTTGAAAAATATAAAATTTAATTTATTTAATTTCCATAAAAAAACAAACCGAATAAACCAAACCGATCGTTTACATACCCCTGCATTTGAATCAGCCTTTAAACTTTCTATATAAGTCTCTATAATAGGGCTAGGAATAAACCTTTTGTGCAAATCACTTTCATGTCTTTATATAATCGAATAATCCTTGGTCCATTCCTTCCCCTATTAATTATAAATTGATTCCACCATATACTTGCATAGTCTGTAAACTTCACAATTACTAGTTTTACTTTTATTCTCTTATAAGCAATTGATTAATTTTTGACAAAATAATAATTTGACAACTATTTTTATTGTAATAAATGAATATAAAGAAAATATAATGAATAAAATTTTTGTTAGAATATTTTATCACAAAATAATAGTACCATTTTTTTGGCTCCTAAAAAATTATAAATAATGAAAAACTAAATGATAGATATTTTATCACTATACTTATTTAGTTAATAAATTTATTGTCTTGTTACTAAATATTTTGTATTTTGAGTTTGAATAAAATAACTTAATGTTTCATATTTTTTATTTTATTTTTTTTAACAATTGTATTTTGAATCATAATTATTAATCACATGAAAATTAAATAATTTAAAGTCCATATTATGATAATCAATTAACTTTTAGAAAAATATAAGCAACCATACTTTAAAATTGTGTAGTTAAGCATGTTAATTGTGGAGGAATTTAAGGATAGGTGACCACTAAAAAATGTGTAGATCTTACAAGTGAGCTTATACAATTAACATATGTGAAGACTATGAGATCAGGTCATAAAACAGAGACGTGATAAAACATATTGTCTTCAAAATGGATATAAATTTTATGACAAACTTATGTGTGAAGGCTAGAGGATCAAGTCATAAGACAGAGGTGTGTCAAAATATATTATGTTTAAATGAATATGGATTTGTGACAAACTTATTTTTCATAAAAGGAACTTTATTACTATAAGAATTTTTTTCATTGTTATAAATGTGACAATTCATTTACTAATTATTCATAAAGCATGGAGTACTAAAATTCTCTCATGTCATCCCATTAATATTAAAAAGACATTTAACAATATAGTGACTATTTTTAACAAAACATACATGGCTAAACAAGTCAAAATACTAATATACTGCATATTGACCCAACCTCTGTCAGATTACTAGGCAACAACTTCAAAATGAAGACTGGATACAATCTCTAGTCTACTCGTCCTGAAAGAAAATTTAATACTAAGGAGCGAGCTTGCATACTCTGCAAGTAAACACATAATGATACTTCAAGCACAAATAACATAACAAAAATTTACATATAAATAACTCATCATATTATCCATGTACAAAATAAAGAGTTTTTAATCTTTAATGTTACACAGGTTATCAAATATTATTGTCACACAAACTATTATATTTTGTTGTCATACAGGCTATAAAATATCATTGCCACATAGGCTGTCAAATGTTGTTGTCACATAGGGTATCATATTTTATTATTATACAGATTATCAAATGTTGTTGCCATACAGGTTATCATATATTATTTCCACCCAGGTTTCAGATTAGTGCCACACAGACTATAGATTATTGTCACATATACTATCATTGTTGTTGCTACACAGACTATCAAATGTTGCTACCACATAGGTTACAATATATTATTTCTTGCTTAAACAATATCAAGTAATAGTCCTTTTATAAATCATTTATAAATCCAACCAAATTTTTACAATATAATGACTAATAATAATACCCACCTACCTTGACAATCCATATCACAACATATTTTCATTCTTAAACCACAACTTATCAATATCTCATAAGAATAAATCATTCAAGAATATAATAATCCTTTCATCAAAGTGTTCATCAATATCATCTCATTAAACAACAATTCAATATAAAGAGTGTAAGTTCATGACATTTAACCAATCACATATTTAAGTACTATTAGCTATTTACTTACCTCCTCCTTTAAGTTACTAAGCTGTGGATGCTCCTGGCTTATTTTCAATATTATCTTCAATGTCTTGAAGACCTATTTCAAAGTAACAAATCAATCCATGATAATAAATTAAGATTTTTATCTCAATATGCATATATGCTCTTATAATATATGACCTTAGTAGGCTGTTTATGTAATTACTTTTGCCCTACAATTTCAAATGACCTTATTCTTTTTTTAATTAAACTAGACATATATGTATACAACATATTCCAAATTCTGTGAAAATATATGCACTACGCAATTTACGATGAAATTTATAAGTTTGCCCTATTCTTAGTGTAATTATATGCTAAATAGTTCCATATACTTGTTTGTATCTCAAAGTCTGAAAGTCTAAATGAAAAACTGATTTAGGGCCAATTAGTTAACATATAAATGAACTTTTTTTTTTTTTCTTATCTTTAACACATGCTCCAATTCAGCTTATAAGGTCCTCAAATGAAATGATCAATCTTAGACTTTGCAGACATGAGTAGGTTCAGGATCAGCCCCAATCAAGGAGTTGTATCTCTTAGCACATAAAATATTGAGCAAAACTGCTTTATAAACATTTAGATAAGATATAAGACTATAAATTTGATATTTTTTTACTTCACCTAACCCCACAAAATTATTGAAAAATAGAATTGAGAACTGAGCAAGTTTCAACAGCAATCAGTCACAATCAAGGGTCATATCTCTTTGCACACAACTTATTTAGCAAAACTGTTTGACAAGCATTAGATGAGACATAAAACTACAACTTTCATTTTTTGCACTTTGTCTAATTCATTTTCGAGATTTATGAAATCATAGGTGCAATAGTCTGCCATAAAAACTGAATTAAAGAAATCTAGCTCTTATTCACTATCAACAATTTTTTAAAGATTTTGTCCCTAGAAAACCTTAAGATTTCTTCTTCTTCTTCTTCTTCTTCTTCGGTTGGTGGCTTGGTCCTATTGGTTGAAAGTTGAAATTTTCTTTTTTAATCAATTTTCTTCACTCTTTCATCATCTTCATCCATCTACCAATCCTCATATACTCCTTATACTTTTAATAATTTCTAAAATACCATTATTTAAAATACTACAGCATGCAGACAACATATGATAATTTGTCATGCTACTATGTAAACATCATATTCATATTTAAATGCCTCAAATGCAATAATGTAAGTGTTATTGTCATGCTTATGTCATGTGCTACATATATTCAAATATAATATAATTAAAATGCATATGAATTGGGTTGAGTATGTTACAATAAATGTATCTGTCACCAAATCTATACACTATTTATGGCAAAATATAAATTATCATAATATAATAAGATAAAATTGTTTTGACGAATATGTTGATAAATTGATTTTATCACATTATATTTGCAGTGATAAATTAATGTCTTACAACAAATTATTTTATAATA
The DNA here is from genome assembly GCA_949677035.1 of Omphalea diandra. Lineage (NCBI taxonomy): Eukaryota > Viridiplantae > Streptophyta > Magnoliopsida > Malpighiales > Euphorbiaceae > Omphalea > Omphalea diandra. The sequence goes on along the minus strand of CATIWR010040342.1, from coordinate 4,178 downwards.
AGACACTATATATATATATAGATAAATATATAGATACATACACCATAAAATCCACACATATTTTAAAGATTAGCTTAAATTCATAGGAGAAATGTGTCTATGTTGAGTGTAAACACTTAATTAATAAAATAATTAGAATTAAATTTTAAAAACAAGTATTTTTACATTTGACAAAAAAGAAAACTGTTATAGTAATTTTATATTAACAGACTAAGAGCAGTTGTTTAAGTTTTCATTCATCTAGTAATTGGTGAATAAATAAATTTCTTACATACAAGCTAAGTAAGTTTTTATCTAAATTTATATTTTGTGGATGATTTTTTTAAGCGTCAGTTTGAAACGGAAAAGAAAGCAAAAGAAAAAAAAAACATAAATAGGTTTCTATCATCATTATTTTCATTGCTATTATTCTTTATTTATTTTCCTATTTGAATTTGCACGACATATAAGAAAAAAAATGTAAATTAGTTTTTTAAATATAAATTTATTATAGTCATGAGTGAAGGACGAGTACACAATTAGGTTTTTAGCAAAATTGTTATTTTTTCTTATGAAGGAAGATTTTTGTATTTATCAAATAATTTTTTATCAGTGCATTTATTTTGTAGAAAATTTAATATTTATAAAAAAATATTTTCAAAATTGTAAGGTAGAAAAAAATAATAATAACAAGGTGAATTAAATACAATTTATTTTATTGGTTATTAACCTAATACTCATTCATATCTCCTTTGTGCAAAAATATCTTCCTTCCTTATCCATAGACCCAACCCCTTTCCCTATATAATACAACTCTTATCTTTAGAACTTTCCCATCATATGCTCACATTAATCTCTTAAGTTTCTCTATGGCAGAAACAGCTCCATTTCCTACTACTTAACCCCTAAAAATTACAAGCATCAAAGCTATAGTTGAATCACCTGGTCTCATTTCCATCCCTTCCACATACACCTTCACTGATAATTCCCACGACCAAGTTGTTTCAGAGTCACAAGAGTCACTTTTTGTCCTTGATTACCTCTTCTTACTTCTGGTTCTCCTCATCAACGCTCCAAAATTATTCTTGACCTTGGTCAAGCCTGCCAGGACTGGGGCTTCTTCATGGTACGCATATGTGACAAAATTTTTTTTTTTTTTTTTCTAATTCCAATCTTTTACTATTGTTATTATTATTGTTATTTTTAGACTTCTACTTATATTCCAACTTAGATATTAAATTTATCATTAAACCAAAACTCATACTAATTTGAATTTAATTTTTTAATAAAAGTTCAAACTCATAATTTCACAATAATAATGATTTTATTATCATTAAACCGGAATTCATTAATACAATATTTCATTTATTTTTTTCTAAATGGGTTTGTATGAAACTTTGATGAATGCCATCAGCCAATGACATTGGCAAAAATTTTATTCGGGGGTCCAATTAGAGACAAGATAATGGTGGTAGTTTACCTCAAAAACTCATAAATTGTTCTTGAACATATTTCAGAGAAGCAAATAGAAAACAAGACAATCAAAAATTAATTGCGAAATTTGAAAAAAAAAAAAGAAGAGGGAGCTCACAGATTTCCAAAGAAAAAAATAGATGAAATTTCAATTCATGTTAAAAACTAATTCATATACAGATTAATGCTTTTTTTAATATAAAGTGTAAAATTAATGAAATAACCTTAAAATTTTTCAAAATTTGAGGGAGCCCAATGACCCCCTTGGCCATAACTCCCCCCGTCCCTGTCATCAGTGTAGAATATAATGAATAAAGAGTTTCTATGTACTGTTAGACTACAATACAATCACTAAATTCTAGTTGTACAATACCTAGATAAGGATAAAGCCTTATTCTTGACACCTCTCCACAAGCCGTTGGTTACGATGAAGCGGGAACTGCTGAATGAGATGCTGAAATCTCTGAATAACCAACGGCTTGGTAAACAAATCTGCAAGTTGAGCATCAGTGGAGAGAAACCGAAGAGTAAAGGTACCATTTGCAACTTGCTCACGCACAAAAATGATAATCTAACTGGATGTGTTGAGTGCGAGCATGAAAAACCAGGTTAGTAGACAAATATATAGCTCCAATATTCTCACAACACAGGGCAATTGGGGTGGAAACGTTACTAATTTCACCAAGAAGAGACTTTAACCATAACAGTTCAGTTGTGGCATTGGCAATAGACTTGTACTCACTCTCAGTGGAGGAGCGAGCAATGGTAGGTTGCTTTTTAGCCATCCAAGAGATCAACGAATCACCTAGAAAAATTGCAAAATCACTTGTGGAGCGCCTATCGTTTTGATCACCTCCCCAATCGCTATCGGAATACATTTCAAAGTGAGAGGACTGTCCATCTTGAAAATAAGTGTTGTCTACAGTACGTTTGAAATAACGAAGCAATCTTTGAAGTGCTTGAAGATGCACATCTGTTGGTTGGTGCATAAATTGACAAAACTTATTGACTGAAAAAGCTATGTCTGGCCTTGTAATCGTCACGTATTGTAGTGCACCAATGATTTTGCGATAATCGTCTCCATCGTCTAAGAAGGTCCCAATATTTTTCGAATTTTGCGATAATCGTCTCCATCATCTAAGAAGGTCCCAATATTTTTCGATAGACATGGCTTTGTTGCAATTGGAGTTGCACATGATTTAAAATCTAGCATGCCCCATTTTTCTAGCAATTCAGTTATGTATTTAGTTTGTGAAACAGCAATATCATCCTTTCGAACATCAACTTCCACGCCGAGGAAATAATGAAGTTCACCCAAATCACGAATAGGAAACTCTTGTTGCATAGCCTTAATGAACTTCTTGACTTGAATAGGAGAAGAGCCTGTGATTACAAGATCATCGACATAAACTAAGACAAGAGTTAAGTCAGTCCCATGTTTACCAAGAAACAAAGAAGAATCAGCTGTAGATGAGTGAAAACCAAATTTAATTAAGAAATCACTTAATCGCTTGAACCAAGCAGGAGGTGCTTGGTTAAGACCATATAAAGAGCGATTAAGCTTACAGACATAATTTGGGTGATCTGCATCAATGAACCCTTGTGGTTGATCCATATAAATTGTTTCATCGAGAATACCATGCAGAAAAGCATTCGACACATCATAGCCATTGCTGAATCACCTGGTCTCACTTCCATCCCCTCCACATACACCTTGACAGATAATCCCCATGACCAAGTTGTTTCAGAGTCACACGAGTCACTTTTTGTCCTTGATTACCTCTTAACAACTTGAAGATATATACAGTGGAGCACTTGTTGAAAGCTATACTAGTATAATTTACACTCTATCGAATGAAATTTGGTGCAAAACTTGGCCAAATATAAGCAGTAGTTAAGTAGAGAAACGTATCGAATTGAAGGCTAAATAGAAAAAAAAATTTTGACAAAATCTGTTCAGCACATATATCATAAACAAAATATATTGAGATACGTTGATGTTTCAATCAGTACATATTGATGAGAGAAAAAAAATTTTACTATAATATTGAATTAGATATATATTTTTTTCAAAAGTGCTAACCTTACAACAAATAATTAGCATTACATGATATAGAAATTAAGCAATAGATGTATAGACAATATGGTAGAAAGCTTCGTGCTTGAACGTTGACACATTTTCAATTGTTTACTAATAAATATTTGCAAGAAGAAGACATGACATGTGTGACCCAACATGATTCTAGTTAAGATGTTGGACTAGGATAGTTAATCCTAAGTTTAGAACCTCTTTTGATTATGACAAAAGAGATTGATAATTACTAATATTTTTATTAAGTGTTGATCTTGCAGAAAAATAAGTCTCGCAATTAAGGATTCGCGACTGCGACTCTTGAGAAGACTTGCCAAAAATCAGACAGACAAATTCGCGGTCTGTGTCACGTCGAAGTCGAAACCGCGAATTACAAAAAGCTTCACAATATTTTGACAGACTGATTCTCGGTTAGAATCGCCGTCTACACAAATGAATTAGCGACCGCGACTTATGCTGGCTGAAGAAACACAACAACTATATTTTCCTAAAGCACTATTGAAAAACTAGCCGTTATAAACTAGCCGTTGGAAAACTAGCCGTTACAAACTAGCCGTTATAAAACTAGCCGTTAGAAACTAGCCGTTATAAAACTAGCCGTTAGAAATCTAGCCGTTAGAAACTAGCCGTTAGT
>CATIWR010040336.1:0-12779 GCA_949677035.1 Omphalea diandra | reverse complement strand
ATGAGGAAGACTTAGCTCTCTTTTTCAACTCTTCTAATATGTTATCCGAGTGTTCTATGTTCAGTGATCGAAATAATGATGCGGAACAATTTAGGATCTAATGCGTAAAGAGGTATAAATTTGTTTCCGCTTTTAGATCTACTGCGCAAACAGGTATGCAATTTTGCTTCTGCTTAATTATGAATGGTGTTCTAAATTCATGTACTAGATCCTGAATAAATTCTTACAAAACAAGGCATTGGTTTGTAATACTGAATATTGATGTGAAACTTTTCACTTTATGTAGAAATAGAGGATGAATATCACCCTAAACTTTAAGTGTCATTTTCCTTTTATTCCATTGACCTATGCAAAGATTTTGTCATCGGCTTTCTTACTTTTCTTCAGTTTTCCCATCCTCCATCAGCCTTCATTTTGCCCATCAAATAATGAAGTGTTGATTTAATATTGGTTGATCCTCTAACCAAAGAACTTAAACCCATAGTTTTCAAGAAACTTGTTTGTAATATGGGTGTTGTGGAGTCCTTTGATGTGTTTGGTTAGTGGGAGTTTTTGTGTTTGTAATTGAATGTCTAAGTTAAATAATTTTGCTACACTGCTTATTCATATTTATTTATATGAGTTATGTGCTTTGTGGTTGTTTGTTATGCGTATGTGCACATTCTATAAATATAGCATGTTATGTGTTGTGGTTAGTATGCTTAAGATTAGTGTGATTATCTTAAACTATGTTGGTTTCCAATTGTGTTTCTGGAAACAAAGGCTAAGGCATTGTGTATGTATTTTCAAATGGAAATAATAGCCTTATTTTGAAGCCTTGTGAATTTCTCTTGCTTGTTTGAGCATGTTGAAAGATAAATGTTTGGAGGACTGATAAGAAAATAGTATATTTATCACATGTGGCACTATTTTCTTGTTACACTACCACATCGAAATCCAAATCAGTTAAGTTATCAATATTTGTGACTATAGTTTGATACTATATCAATAAGAGGCATAACTACTGCTATGATCCAATATTGATAATTTAACGTGGACAGGATTATGTTTAAGGTGTCACTTTATCAATAAACTATATGTTTTCTAAAATTTTGTGGCCACATTTGAAGTATTCAGTCCGAGAGTCGTTTTTAAAATGTTTTCTTTCATAAAACATGAAAACGCCATAATTAATATTGTCCAAGTGTAAGAATGTTGAAATTTTTTATGTGAGCTAATATTACGTATGGGTTGGTTTTAACTATTTATAAAACAAACTGAATAATATAGTTTATTAATTAGTGGTTAAGCCCAATTAAAAAATGATTAATTCAGTTATGGACTTGTGACACCTTTGTGGGCTGATATGGAAAACGATTAGTGTAGGCCTATTTTAACATGGAACTGTGATGGGTGGCCCGTTAAAATTTATTATAAATAAGTTAGGTCCCCTCTCATGCCTTAATAATGATTGACAACTCTAGTTGCTACATCCATCGTAGTCGTCTTGCGAGAAGGTCAAGGAGTGGAAGACCTAGCTTTCGTTTTCAACTTTTCTAACCTATTATTCTAGTGTTTAATTTTCAGTGATAGTAATTATGGCGCAAAACAATTTGGGATTCAACGCGCAGATAGGTATACAATTTGTTTCCGCTTAATTGTTAGAGTTGGTGTTCTATGTACAACATAAGAATTGGATTTTGTTTAATTTTATAAGCACAAATCAAGAGAGATATATTGCCTGAGTAATTCTATTGTTTAGCTCATACCACAGGAAATCACAAAGAACATTATTATTGCCTCTAAAATTCAACTGCAATTAGAGGGTCTAATAGCACTACCTACTTATTTTCATCTGTACACTGAAAATTTTCTTCAACTTGATCTAACAGTCATCCAATCTTCTGATGAACCAAAGTCATTCTCTACAGTTTGTTGCTTCATCTCCATTTTGTTCCTTTCCACACTGTGCCTGTTGAGAATGGATTTATGTGTTGCTTCTCATCTTCATTAGAAATTTCTAATTTATTTGAATCATAATCCTCTTTAGTGATCCCAACGTTTAAAACACTTTTTGGTGAGCACCCAAATTTCCTCTGTGATTTCCTTGAAATAAATGAATGGTCAAGCAGTTATACTATTGTCCATCACTTTTCAGGATTCCTTTCCAAACATTCGGCTAAGAAATCCAACTCCTCTTCAAAAAAATGAGTCAAAATACTGAGGCTTCTCATTGCTGCACGCAATCTTTAACACTGCAACCATTGGATTCGAAACCTTGCCAAACCAAGGAGGCTTGCCTGTTGCCATTTCGATAACAGTACATCCCAAGGACCAAATATCTAAAGCAAAATCTAGTCTTTCTTTCCTGAGAACTTTAGGAGCCATCCACAATGGAGTCCCCTCGATATCCTCATAGGAATGTGAAAAACCTCTGTCCCTTCCCATTTCTTTTTCTTTTACCCTCTTTGCACATCCGAAATCTACCAATTTCACATTCCCTGATGAACCTAAAAGCACATTCTTGCCCTTTAGATCATAGTGCACAATTCCTTTCTCATGAATATACTTCAAGCAACACATAATCTCTCTCGTATGTAATCGAATAACTTTCTCATCTAATGCCCCTTCGAATTTCTCAAGAACATCTGATAAACTGCCTTCAGGCATATACTCCATGAAAATACTTAATGTACTTTCATCTTTTGACATGTTCCTTCCTAGATACCGAACAGTAAATGGCGAATCGAAACTCTTAAGGAAGTTAGCCTCATCCTGCAAAGATCAAACAATGCTCACAGAATGTGAAAGCTTGACAATAAAAATTTCCCCAGTAGCCTTATTCATTGTTAGATGAACTTGACCATGTGATCCACTACCAATAGCTTTGCCCTTCACCCATTCACCAGGCTAAGGAGACGAACGTTGGCGAAAGATAACCATTTTCGCTTCTTCTTTTGGTTAGGGACAAAACAGAAACAACAATCTGCTTGTTAAATCTTGAATTGGGTATACTGACCCAAATCAAAATATGATAATGATGATCTTTTTATATGCATACAGTTTTCAAACTTCTCCACTTGTTTTCTTGACAAAAGTTAAGCAAAACATACACAAGTAAAGAGAAATGAGGCAAATCAAATACACATAAAGGAAAACAAGTACATTGGTATAAAAGAAACAGTTGTTGCAGTTTGATATATATAAATATAACGCAAAGAAGAAATTCAAAGAAAACGTATGTATAAACACAAAATGTTAATGAAAATTTTGGTGTCATTCAATGTGAAGAGGGCTTCCTGGATCTGGAAACCGCTCTCACAGGGATGAAACTTTGTTAATGGATTATATACCAAATTTTTGTTGGAGTTTAATACAAGGGAAGTTTTTGTTTTGGGTGGTCAGGGGGCAGAAGAATGATTGGCTATCCTAGTCTTGTGGAAGTGTGTTGTCTGAAGTTTCATGGACCATGAAAGAAAGTTTAGCAGCAATATGATTTTTGTGGGTGGGTTAAAAGAATGCGGGAGTGCTGCATTGATCCCGTATAAAATCCAAGTAAACAATGATGCATGCTCGTGGCTCTTAGGTTGTTGTGGTGTAGTGGTTATCACGTCAGTCTTACACATTGAAGGTCGACACTTCGATCCGGGGCAGCCACAATCCATTGAATTTGTTTTGATGAAACATTTTAACACACTTTCATTCTTTTACCTTTATTGTCACTTAATTTAATGAGAAATAATAACTTTCATCTAATTCAATGATATCTAATTTTATTTAATCCAATGATAAATAATAAATTTATCAAAAAAAATATAACGGTGAATTAAGTAAACCTTTGTCAATTTTTATTTTTTACATTATTTAATTTACAATTTATAGTATATTTTTCCATTTACACTCTTAATTATATTTAATATGTAAATAAATATATTTTATCTAATTTAATAATTAACGAGAGTAAATTAAGAAAATTGATTACAAGTATTTTTTTTGTTAATTTAATGAAAGTAGGCATGTATTTTAAGATGTTTCAAAAAAAAAATTATTGGTTTGTTCTCAATTTAACTTTTCAATCCCATTGTAAGTTATGGGAGTAATCAAGTTCGGCTATTAATCGATTATTTGAAATAATCTAAAACTAAAAATAAACATTTATAAATTTCGATCCTATTCTAGTTAGGTATTAATAAGTTCTGTATGGTTTCAATTCGGATATTTTAAATTTCAGTCTAATTCCGTTTGGATTTCACTCATATTTAACTTATGTAATTACACACACACGAATATATATATATATATATATATATTATGATTCAATTCAAATATCGATCCGAAACTATAATCCAATATACTATTCATTAATACATTTCAATTAGATTTGAACATTTTTAATTATTTATTATTTTGATTTGATTTTTCAGTTCAATTTAACTTAGACCTATGTTCATCCCTAATATATAGTGTCCACTATTTTTCATTTGTGGAAGCGTCGGGTAGTTCTCCTTGTTCAATTCGCAAGCAAAGAAACCCTCTGTCTTTGGTTTTGGATGTAGGATTTGATGAAGTTTCGTTGGTGGGTTGTTGGCCAGAGAGTTCTTCGCTTGCAGAGGTGTTTGGCTAGATTTTGGACGGAGTTTGAGGTCTCCCGAGGGTGGGGATTGGTGGCATTCTGCATTTTGGAAGATACTTTTGGATTGGGCTTGAGATTGATATATATATATATATATATATATATATATATATATGTGTGTGTGTGTGTGTGTGTGTGTGTGTGTGTGTGTGTGTGTGTGTGCGACGCGCGCGCTCTTTAGTTGTACATTCCATCCAAAAAATTATTGGGATGAAATTTGAAGTTAAACGATGAAATAATAAATACAATTTTAAGATACAAATTGAAATTTATATGCCTTACTAGTAATTAAGAAAAAAATTCATATGTTATAAGTGAAATTTACCCAAGAATTCTTTATAGCAAGTTTCATAAAATGCAGAGGCGAACTGTAGTAGCGTATATGGGGGTCGTGGCCCCCCAAAATATTTTTAAAAAGAAAATTGATCGGATTCTTTTTAAATGGAGATCTTAATGAAACACTCATACAGTATATATACTCATGCTAAAACACTCATATAGTATATAAGTTTGGCCTCCTAAAAATTGAAACACTCGTAAAATATAAAATTCTTGTTACAATATTGAGTTTCACCCTCCAAAAATTGAAGTGAAGTTCCACCACCTTATAGATGTACAATGGATTAGAGAAATAAATTTAGTATCATCCATGAAAACTAAAGCTAGCAGGTTGAGTTTGTACCATCCATGAAATAAATTTATTACCATCCACAAATTTAGCTCAATACCACATTACCTTCAATTTCTAGCATAAGCTTGACCCTTTCTTTTGGACTAAGACTTTCCTTTGTACAAGAAACAAGCAGGTTCAACAACTAAAGCAAAACTCATGCATCAGAATAATCCATCTGTTGAATACACGTGAAAATATGGTCCTGAAACATGCAAACTCAACTAAAATGCAGAGTGAATTCCACATATAGTGTCCACTGTTTTTCATTTGCATGGATTTATTGAACAATCTTTCCTATAAAAACCTTGACCTATGCTTTTCACATGTGAGAATGATATATCAGTCTACTACAAATGAAATACAATTACAGCTATGATATATAGCAATCAATTATAAACCAACTTCTTGCAGGTGTAGCCAAACAAAGATCGGAGAAGACCCATAGATCCTTCTTTTTCTGGCAATCTTAAGAAACGAGCAACTTTAATGAATCCACCATGGTGTGCAAGCAGATCTTCTTCCTTCCTTTCCTATTTCATTTCCTTCTGGTGGAGTTTTGGTCTTGATAGAGCCCACTGCATTGCCCAAATGGCCAATGGGTGCATGTAACTTATTGATCTATACTGGCCTTCAGTGTTCCATGCTTCAGGATTTTGGAAAGAGTAACTATGAGAACAGAATGTCAGTTAGATTTTGCATACTTGCATCAGTGCGTGTCTGTGTGCATACCGCTGGTGTCTTTGTCTCTGAAACATGAGATATACTCATTATATTACCACCAAACATATAAGTGACAGTATAAGAGATTATTGTTTCTTCTTGATTGCATGTTTTAACTAAGTAGGGAAGAACAAGCAGAAAAAGGTATTTTACCCTAGTCCCCTTTCAGACCAAGCTGCCTCATAGATACTACTCGCTGTGTGAAATGCCATGTTCGTCAGATCTTCCTGAATCATTGTCGCAGCGACAGAATATGTGACTCCAGCTATATCTCTCTTGACTGCATAGATGACAGGTCGACTCTCCCATCAGGTAGCATTCCATTTAGTGCCCCCAGTTTCCCATCCTTAACCTTCAAGACATTGTAATCATAAACCTTCTCCAGAACAAATAGGCCGCTTAGGAAGTATTCCATAAGGAAACAAGCAAGAACCAGAATAAAATAAGAATTTATTTCTTTTCTAAGAAAAGGAAAGAACCTCATCCTCATACTTTCTACCTTCAAAAAATTCCTTTCTCAATTCTTTCCCTGTCTAAAATTAAACAAGCCAAGAAATATTGATTAATCATTTTGAACTTGCAGGAACCAGTGTGTTGGGCAGTTGCAAGACAAACTAAGATATGTTCATTGGAAGACACAAACAGTGAAGCAGTTGCACGTATAACATTTAGAATATAAGAATGACTGTGTCATGATTGTGTCAACCTCTTTTATTTAATGCCACGTCTTTTGCTGTTATGTCTGGTTCTCAGATATCACGAAGTGTGGGCATTTTGAGACGCATGAACACCATTGATCTCCTGTGCAGTGATAGCAAAAGTCACTGGGGGCAACCCATTGGCTGTCCTGTATCATAAATAAGAGAGTTTAAAAATAAACACACAACACATTATGAAGTAACCAAACCAAATCTAAATTTATCTGCCAGAAAAAGCGGTTACGTGTGATGTAGAAGAATGCCATGCACACCGTCCTCCATCCAAGCAGAAACAATAATCTTGTAAGTCCATAGAAAAACCATAAGCATCAACACAACTTGTATATATGTGAAAACGAAACATCATCATTATATGTTATATTTCCAAGTAAATATGAAAGCAATAAGAACACAAAAAATCAAGCCCGAGTTACAGATCTTTGCTCACATTGTTGTAGAGTTGAAGTGCTGACCAGAATTCTAAAAAGGCAACTAAAAAAACAACAAATTTGTGTGGAGTTTAATGGCTTTTAAAATAGAAATCTACATAAAAAAACATTTTATGGATGACATAAACAAATAAATAAGCATTAGTCAGAGGACATACAACATTAAAACATTTGTGGTAAGGGATGAATGCAATGTAAAAATTGACTTACTGCCCATGTGAAAAGCAAGGAGACATTTGCAGCAGTCTTCCCAGAATTATAGAGCTGAAAAAAATAACAAAAGCTTAATGACAAGGTAAGCGGTATTAAATGTCCAACAAGCAGACTCAGAAATGCATCCTACCGTGAAAGTGAAAACTGAGACAGGGAAGCTACTCTCCTTATAGTTATGAGGAATAACAGGTGAAATTTGACGGCAAACAATTCTAGGTTCTGGATCAAGCTCACCTACATTGAAAGACTCGGACTAGCAGATATGAGAATAAATAAAATAACATTGAAAGTCATGTTAATCATGTTACTTATGTGAAAATTTTGTAAAGATAATAATAATAATAATAATAACAATAATATATATATATATATATATATATATATATATATATATATATATATATATATATATATATATATATAAAGTGAGTTTCAATACTAAATTATGTATGATTCATTTATGATGAGATTTTATTTAAATAAAGTTAGTAAAATAAAGTATTTTAAATTAGAACTCAATTATTAAAAATAGTATTCATGAAGAAAATTATTTTATTTCATGCATAAATATAATTTAAATTATTTTTGAGAGTTTTAATAAGGTGTATTTTTGTATTTATAATATATATGTGTGTGTGTGTGTCAAAAAAAAAAGAATTTATATGGGTGTGATTGGTCCATATGGGATCAATCACATCATAATTTCGCACCAGCCAAGGAAGCAACGGGAGGAAAGAAGAAAAAGGGGAGGAAGGAAAGAAGAAAAGAAAAGAAAGAAAGAAATGGGGACAGGAAGAAAAAGAAAAGGAGAGAAAGAAAGAAAGAAAAAGGGAGAGTGAGAGGGAGAGGAGGAGGAGGAGCAGGCTAGCCACCACCATCAGTTGCCTCTTCTATGATGGGTGACCTCCCCTTGCCCGAGTACCACCAGAAATGGGCGATGAAAATGACAGAAGACGTAGAATTCTGGCGAGTATGGGCAAAATTTTCAAAAGGTCATAACTCCTCAACCGTAGCTCCAAATTAGGTGATTCTAGTTGTTATGGAAAGCTCTATTCACTAGCTTTTCATGCACACCTAATTCATCTAGAACAAAGGTCGGATGAAGATGCAGTGGTCAATCAAAATTTCAGTCAAAACCCGATTTTTTTGAGATTTTGGACAAACAGTAGCTCATATGACGATGTCGTAAAGTTCTACTAAGTCTTGGGAAGATGATCTACAAGATGGCTTTGACCATTTTTCAATGGCCACTAGCGGCGAACTGGCCACCAAAGGTGGCAGCTCTAGCGAGGTTCGAGAGGCGAATCAGGATAGAACATGCTCCTCTTTATCTTGATTGTATTTTTATAATTTTCATGAATTATAGACGTTCCGATAAGATTTTATGAATTTTTATGCATTTTTTGGTAGATGTGATTTGAGTAGAAAATTATGAAATTAATGTTTATTGGACATTTGATGGCATGAAAATGAACTAGATAGATATATGATGATGTTGATTATTTAGTGGATGGAAGAATTGAGGTTTAATGGTGATTTTTTATTAAATTATAAGAATTAAGAGAGTTTATTTTAATTAGAGGAATTAGTTGGAATTAATATAATTGTTAAGGATTATAGAATTGTTAAAATATTTTATGGAGTTAATAGAATAATTATGAGGATAAGAAAATTAATTTGAGATTTAAGTGTGGTTTGTGGAAGTTCATTAAATTAAAGAATTTAATTGAATTTAAAAAGATTAATATAATGATGATTATGGATGTTATTTAGGAAATATTATGATAAAAATAGAATTTTAGAATCAAGTGATGAATATTGGAGAGTGACTTGGGATTAAATGAAATAATTAGACTCGAATATATAGGTTAAATGAATTAATGAAAGTAAGTTTATTTAATAGAATCATGAGAGTTAACTTTGAAAATTTGAGATTTTGTTTGACAATTATGTATCAGATGGTGAATTAAGCACTTTGAATATTTATTTCGAATTTAATGAAATTGTGGACAATTAAAGTGGAGCATATATGATTCGAGGCCCCGGATGAACTTTGTGTGTGTTGCAATTTCTTACTGGAATTAGACTCATTTTATAAGGGAAATAGTTCAATTTATAGAGGAAATTCTGTCAAATTTTCAATAGATTAATTAATTTAAGTAGAAGGATGAATGAATATAATTATTAGAAAGGAGATTAGAATTAAATAAGAATTCTGAAGAGGTAGATATAAATGATTTCTAAATTATGTTTATATATGATTATAGGATTAATGAATGGAGAATTTGCTTGGGATCAAAATTAGTCATCGAAGTGGAAGAGAGTTGGTTTTAATTTTGCATTCCAAGTGAGTGGAAAAACTTAAAAATATGCATATTTGTTTAATAATTATTTACATATATGTTGAGAATTGAATTTAGATTTAAAGATAATTTTTAAGAACTGATTTATGAAATTATTATTTTAATATTAAATTTTGGCGAGTGAATAAGTATTTTGGATTGATTTGAAGTAAAGGATTTTCTATAAAGTGATAGTTTTGATTCTAAATTCTAGAGATTGGATAAATTTGCCATATTGTAGAATTTAATTTTTATTATCTTTATGTATGATTTTGAGATTTATTTTCTCTTAGAATAATTCTTTAAATATGGAAATTTGAAATGAAATGATATTCTATTGAAATTGAAAATGATATGGATATTTTGGATTTATTGATGAAATTATTGTTGTATTATAATTTTGAGTTAGAAGGGTTAATATGCACTTTATTTTATAAGATGAGTAATATTGTAGCTGGATAAAAGAGGCATGCACTCAGTTATGTTATTTATGCGATCGCCTTGGACATCAGGTGTTACACGGATATGTATATGTTTAAATTAGCATTCAATATACACAAGCTCTTGGAGCATATACTGGGTGGTTGCCCGTTAGAGTCATTATGTCCGCGCGTGTGTAGCTGGAATTCATACTTGGGGTTGCAAATAGACGTCTTTATGCCCATTACTTGCTATGATCGTTATATTGCATTGTTGAGTGCTTATATGATTTTGTTAGTATATTTTATTGATTTTACATTTATCGAGGATTTTAGCTATTTTTGTTTTGGATATAAAAGATTGTGAGTATTGGAAAAGTGATATAGTTTTATAAATTATCATTTATCCAACAAGATAATTATTTTATGATGACTTTTGGATTTTGAGAAGATATTGATAAGTATGTTATCTGGAAGGAATTTCAAATTTTATTTTTCTACTTATACAGTGTATTGGTATTTTTGTTTTCAGTAAAATATTTTATTAAAAGTTTGATTTATATATATTTCATAACAACCTCCGTATTATTATTTATTTCATTACTGAATTTTATACTCATTATTTTGCTTACCAGTTTATGCAGAAAATTTTAGAATTAAGAGCAGTTAGGGTTTTGTATTGTTAGACTCCCTAATCCAGGCTAAAAGAAGATTAATGGAATAAATAGAGTTATAGGTTTAGAGTGTTACACTAATCATTTCTACAACTCTAAATTTAGTCTCTAAGAAGCACAATTTTTTTTTTTTGGTCACTTCAGGATCCATCAATAAAGCAGTCATGCATGAGATGACATGATGCCAATGCCTAGATGTATAGTGTCAAGCCATGCCACTATAATTCTCTATTGTTGTCTAGCCGAGTTTCCACAAGAGTATGTTCGCTTGACCATCAAAATAATATGCTCTATAGTTATAGGAGATTGTAGGATTTATTGGGCCACAAACAACACTTGGAGGGGCAAATTACATTATTAGTTACTAAAGTATGGACCGAATTTTATAGTAGTCACATAGGTATAATTTTATTCAACTCAATAATGAAAGTATAATTAAGATTTCAGATTGATAGCTCGGTGAAATTTTCAATACCGGAGGTAATCAAATTGATGATGTGGCAGATTTGGCGGATAAGTGGCAAGCTGACATGGAGCAAAATTTAAATTAATAATGTAAAATTTTTAAATTTAAAATTAGTGATATTTTGAGATATAGAAGGAGAGAAACAAATAGGAGAGGAAGATGAAGAATAATGAATCTTTTAGGGCTTGATACTATTAGTTGTTTGAAAAAAGAACTCTTCTCGTGCATTGTGGTAGACATAGTTTTCTTCTTCTTCTCCTCTCTTCTGTCTCTCCTAATCCTAATTTTCCTTTATTTTTTTTGCTCACACAACATCCATCGACCCATCAATCAAACATAAAAAGAAGAGATTCTTCTTCTTCTTTTTAACTGGTATCAGATTTTCTATAAGGAAATGGAGTATGAATGGAGGCAGCGTAAATACAGGTCCATGGGTAAATAGAGGTCTGTAGGTGAATGAAGTTGGGTGAATGGAGGTTGCTGAGAGAATGAGAGAGAGAAGTGAGTGAGTGGTGAGGCCCGGACTGGTGATGTGGCACTATGGGTCCCACTCATTTTTATAATGTCTAAATTTGGATAATAGTCAGCTGACACGTGCTCAATAAACCTGACATGTGGCACTTTGGTCAGCTTATAAATAATAAATTTTACCATATGATTAATCTAAAATCTTAAATGTAATTTCATAACTGAGTTGAATAAAACCACTATTATAGAATTTGATTCATTCTTTAGTGATCAGCGGTGTTATTTCCCACATTTGGAGTTATATAAACTAGGAATCTATTTTGATTAACAGATAGATATCGTTGGTGACGGTTGGTGATAGTTATTAGCAGATATCATTTAATGTTAAATATTTGATAAATTATATTTAACAGTTACTGTTAATTCGTAAAATAATTAATAAGGATATATTGCTAATATTTTATATATTAAATGAAATATATTAAAATAAAAATATATTAAGATAATATATTTTCAAACTCATTGATAAAGAATAATTTTAAAATTTAGAATGTCATAATTATTAATTTATATTTGTGAATAAAAATTATTTCTTATTAATATCAATTGATATATATCTCAATATATTTTTAATAATTAAATATCCTCTGTATATTTTTTTATAAAATTTATATAATAATTGAAAATGAATTATTTTATATAAAATAATTAAAATATTATACTTCACAATTGGTAGTTGAATAGTAGAACTTTAAAAATAATAGTGGAGCATTGATAATTTCAACCTTTTAATGGTTATAACTACATATGTTTAGAAAACATTTCAAATAACAGCTGATAAAAATTACAATTGATTGAAGTTGTATCAACTATTGTTTTGTATGATTTATCAAATTGATATTTGTTAGCTGTTAAATGAGAAATCTATATTAATTATATCTATCAGTTATTTACATATCTCCTCAAATTTTCAAATTTGATTATGGAGCATTGATAAATCATATTGAGTAGCCATACATGCCCTAACAATATCATTGTCTTTAAG
>CATIWR010040327.1:0-51625 GCA_949677035.1 Omphalea diandra | reverse complement strand
AAACTCTTTATTTCGTACATGGATATGATGATGAGTTATTTATGTTTAAATATTGTTACGTTATTTGAGATTGAAGTAT
Organism: Omphalea diandra; assembly: GCA_949677035.1. Lineage (NCBI taxonomy): Eukaryota > Viridiplantae > Streptophyta > Magnoliopsida > Malpighiales > Euphorbiaceae > Omphalea > Omphalea diandra. Next base: position 51,546 of record CATIWR010040327.1, on the reverse strand, counting down.
CGTTATGCATTTACTTACTAAGTATGCAAACTCACTCTTTTGTATGAAATCTTATTTCAGGAAGAGTAGACTAAAGATTGCATCCAATATATTTTTCAAAGTCGCTGTCTAGCAGTGTAATAAAGGTTGAGCCAGTATGCAATCAGTTAGTATTTTAGTTTGATTATTCATGTATATTTTGTTGTAAATAATTACTAAGTGGTGAACAAGAGACATAGTGAAAAAAAAATTTTAATCAGGTCTTTTAAATGACAATGGATAGATTTAGAGAGAAATTTAAATGATTATTAAATGGGATGTCACATTGAGAGCTGCTGATGAGCAATTAAAGCACTTGGTAGTTACTAGAGAGCTATTAAAACCATTTCAGTACTTAGTTGAGAGCTGCTGAATTGTTATTAAAACATCTAGTACTTGTTAGAGATTTGGTGAAAAGCTATCAAAATACCTGACACTTGCTAGAGTGTTGCTAGAATCACTTCAGTACCTGCTTGAGAGTTGTTGAATAACTACTAAACACTTAATACCTACTAGAGAGCTGCCAAAACCACTTTAGTACCTACTCGAGGAGCTGTTGAAGACTTGTATCCTTAGGTATCCCTAATAATGTTTACATTATTTGATTACTTTGTTAAGACTTGTTCAAATAGTCATTTCCTAAATGTTATTTTCCAAGCTCGACACAGTAAGGGCCAACTGTAAACATCAGATTGTGGACCTCCAGAAGCAAAGCTTGATGATGAAAATTACTAAATCTATTCCTCAAAATATAAGGAGGATTACAAAAAGAAAAAAGATGAAAGGCCTTAGGATACCTTAGAGAAACCTAAGACTAAATCTAAAACCAAGCCTAAAAAGTTGATGTGTTGTATAGCCTATAAATCAAGGTTGTATAGCCATGCACGAGACTATATAACCTAACTTAAAATACTAGCCTTGAGAACTTTTTAGAGCTAGTCCCTTTTATAAATCCTAAGGTTGTATAGCCTTAACAGATGGATATACAACCCATGTTTAGCTGTATAGCCCACGTACAAACCCTAATTTCAGGAGATTCATCTCTCTCTCTGTGATTAGACACATCTATAATCTAATTAGGACCGTTTCTAACACTATATACTAATCCATCATCTATAAGTACCCCCTTATTTGAAGAGGGAGGAGAGGCTTGAAAATCCTAAGGTTACTATGCTAAAATTACTTCTTAAACATCTCTCAAATATAGAAACCCTAAACCTTCACTCATCCCAACTCATTCCAAGGTAGTACTAGACCTAATCTCTTCAACTTTGTGCATTCCTTAAGCATTTTGGAGGAAAATATTAAACTTATGAGCCTTTAAAGGCATATAAACACATAAAAGCATCCAAGAAAACCCTTCACTCTCCTTTTCTTCTTCTTCTTCTTCTTCTTCTTCTTTTTTCTTTCTTATTTTCAAAACCCAGAAAATAGGGGTTGTACAACCTTAATATTAGGTTGTACAACTTTGCTTGATTGATAGGCAATTTTTTTTTTGGCAAGGTTCTATTTTCTTCTCCATTAGAATTTCCTTTTTACTGAAACTCTTTTTAAGGTGCTCTAATGTTCCAGTAATAGAATGGGATGAGGAATAACATCTTATGATCTCCATTTATCTTAAAATAGAACCTTGGTATGGTTTTGACATGGTTTTGCAACCTCTTTTCATGTAATGCTTCAAGTTCCTTTATTTGTAACTTAATGTGATGTTAAGGTTCTATTTTGATCTTCATTTGATAGTGACCAACGAGAAACTTAAGGTTTCAATGACATTAAAAGTCTCTTTTGTCATTATGTTGTGTTTAGAACATGTGAATAATGTTTTGGCCCTTAATCTCCCTCATTCTTGTATTGTTTGCTAACCCTACACGGTTATTGGTACATATGGATGTCATACTTTTTTAGAGGTACATAAGGTGAGGATTCATTAATCCTATGATCCATTTTATGATGAGTTTTTGCTTTAGGCCATTAAGCACCCTCTAAATGCCTTGTATTATTTGATTCACTTTTTTTATGCTTATGGTTTATGTGCTTCGATTTTGTATGCTTACTGGATAATTATGTGGGGATTTGATATTATTGACTTAGATGCATATCGAGGTACCTTTTACATGTAAGAGATGGTAATATGTGTTATATTCATTCCTTGCACTTTGAATTTATTTGGTTTATTTTATACTTGTTTTATTTACTAACTTGTTCTTATTTTGGGTATAGGTGTTACGCTTGAGTAACACCACAAGTTGGTCTCACTGGTCACACTATATGGTCATGGATGATAATGTGTGCTTGTCCCCTATACCATAATGCATGACCCCCTCTCTTTTTGAATTGATTATGCTTGGGTGAATGAATGATAATGCATATGTATCCCCTATACCATGATGCATGACTTTCTACCCTTTTGAGTTGTTGATTTGATTTTTCAAAGTGAATCACGCTCAGATGTATGATTAGGGGCATTAATTAGATTAATTGATAACCTAGTTAAAATATTAAAAGTGAACCAAAGATACTTAAAGGTTGGATCTCAATATCTGGGTGGTTTGGGGTGCTAAACCTCTTTCCTAGGTCGTACTCAATTTTCAAACATAATCTTTGAAAGGATGAAGATGAAATGGGCTTTCTAATTGAGTTAGATTAGGTTTAGATTTTGCCTTCCTCAGATACTTATCTTGACCAAACTCATATGGTGACTATATTTCCTAGGGTTGGTACCAATGTAGGGTTAGACTAAAGGCTTTGAAACCACGTAAGGCTTAAAAGGATCCATAGTTGATTCAAATTGCATGCCATGACTAGGGGTCATTATATGACCCCTCATCCCTTCGATCCCCTATTGATCAATAAAAGGATGGAGTCGCAAGCAAGATTCCACTCATTTGAGCTAGCTATGAAATTTAAGGCACTCACATAACCCTTTTAACTTTTAAGCACATGTAAGAATCTTAGAACCATGGAATAGAACCCTAAATGTTTGCATTTTAACCAAGTAATGGTTTGAGATTAGGAGATATGGAGTTATGGTCATACCTTAAGTGCAGATTTTTACACAACTTTTAAAAAATGCCATGTTGAAGCCTAAAATAATGGATTTTTGACTTAATAAATAGGGTTAATTTATGTTATAAACCTAGTACATAGAAATCAGTATTGTTTTGATGAATTATAGGTCATGTAACTCATCCAGGAGCATAATCTTTCAATCACTATTGTCAAGTCCTAAAACATGTGTGAGCACCAGGTCATGTTTTCAAGGTTGTGCTTGAAAGAGTGGAATTTTGCTTTTGACTCTATCCTTTTATTGATCAATGAGAGCTAAAAAAATATGGAGGTCTTTATATTTGTAATAACCCCAAGAAGTGGCACATGTTTGGATCAATAAAGGATCCTTTAGGCCTTGCGCAAGTTTAAAGCCCTTATGTCTAAAGAGGTGGTATTAAGGGACCAAAAAAGGGGCAATACATTGGTATCACCCTTAGAAATTATGGAGTTACCATTTGAATTTGGTCGGGACAAAAATCTAAGGAAGGCAAAATCTGAGCCTAAGCTAGGTGAATTAAACGACCCATTTCGTCTTCACCCCATCAGAGATTCGGTTTTAAAATTGGGTACGACTTCAGGAAGAGGTTAGGCACCTCAAACCGCTAAGATATTAGGATCCAACCTTAAGTCATTTTTAGTTCACTTTTAATATTTTAACCATGTTGTTAATTTATTCAATTTAATGGTCCTAAACATGCCTCAAGCATAATCAAATCAAGCAAATCAAGTCAATAACTCAAAGGGGATGGGGATCATGCATCATGGAAAAATAAGTGACATACATATCCATACATCCACATCAAGTAGTTGCCCATAATCTCATTTTTGTCATCAAAGATGACCATTAAGACCATTAAACATGGTGTAACTCAAATACACACCTACACCATAAAATACATGTGTTAGTAACTAAAGCAAACAAATAAATTAAAATATTCAAACAAATAAATGAAATCATCAAACACCTTACCATGTCCCTAAAGTTAAGGTACCTAAACATACTTTTAAGTCCATAATAAACACATCCCAACATCACATAAGGATCAATATAACATCAAAATCAAATTCATGAACCTTGAAATGCAAAGAATCATAAACATGCAATGCAAAACACTTGGAACGATTTCAATGGCTTAAGTTTAAATCATCATAAAAGAGGTCCATGGGTTGATGACCCCTCTAGCTTGTTGTTAAAAAGAGTTAGGTATCCATGTGCGCCACTAACCATCAAGAAGATTAACTTACAACTCAAATGGAGGAAAAAAAAAAAGATCAAAAGCCAAAGCAAAACGATAACATTCTTGAAGATAAACATAATCATAATGAGAAACTTAAGGTCTTAAGAACCCTAAGTTCTTCACTTGATCACTGTTAAATTAGGTCCAAATAGAAACTCAAAATATCCTTCAATTAAGATATAAAAGAACATAAAGTATTAACATAAAACGCACAATAAAAAAACATTTAAAACCTATCTAAAATCCATTCTTAAAATGAATACGAATCTTAGGTTATTAAACCTCATCCTATTTTGTCAATGGAACATAAAATCTCATAGAAAACAAGTCTAAAAGGGGAGAATCCGGATGAGTAGAAAAGGAGTTTTGCAAAAAAAAAAAATCACCTAGAAAGTTGGTTTGTACAGGCTATATCAAGGTTTTACAGCCTTTAATTTCAGGGTTTTAAAAATAGAGAAGGAGAGAATGAAAGGGAAGAAGATGGGGAGATAAAGGGATCTTTGGATGCCTTTTTATATTACTTTGCCTCAAAGGCTCACAAGTTCAATATTTTCCTTCAAAATGCTATAGGGAATGCATAACGTAATCTCAAACATTAGGAACTACCTTGGATGCTAGTGCATTTGGGTTAGGTGTTTGGTTTCTAAATAGTTAGGGTTTGTGAGTTTGAATTTTTATAAAATAACCTTAAGGTTCTCCAAGCCTTTCCCTTCTTTTAAATAAGGGAGGAATTTATAAATGATGGATAGATGCATTAGAGCTAAAATAGTTATAATTGTAGGATGTTTGTATCCAATCATAAAGAAGGAGATGGATATCCTAGAATTAGGGTTTGCATATGGGATGTACTACCAAGGATGGGTTATACATCCAACATTCAAGGTTGTACATACTAAGGGTTTAAGGGGGGATAATTCCAAAAGATTTCTTTGCTAGGGTTTAAGGTAGGGTTGTACAACCCAATAGTGGTCTATATAACCTTGGTTACTAGATTGTACAACCATGCTAAGTGGGTTATACAACCCATTAATCTTGATTGGCAATTAAGGCTTGATTTAGGCTTGGACTTGGTTTGGATTTAAGGCTTAGTTTTAGGCTTTCCAATGTGTCTTAAGGCCTTTTCCTCTTCCTTTGACAAATTTACTTGCATTTTAAGGAATATGTTCAATGATTTTCATCATTGGGCTTCAAACCCTAAAGCCTAAGTCTAATGCTTACAACATGCCCACTTGAATACAAGATGTTCACTTTGAGTATGACCATACTCCATCACTTTTAGACTCTTCATAAACTTTGGTTGGTTCGATAGACCTTCAAATTTAATACCTAATGTTAGTATTTGAATTGACCACCTATCCTAGGAAGAGAATTTGTACCTACGTTTGTGAGACAAATAAGGTTGAAAGTTGATGTGTTACCTTTTGCTTGCATATCACTATCATTCATACATACATTCATTTATTTAGCATTATAGTGCCATCATCTAATATATTGCCTTGAATTCTTAAAACTCATAAAGGAAGAAAGACAATTCACAAGCACCACAAAACTTACTCAAGTGGGAGAGTAAAAACTCTAAGAGCTTGAGGGAAAAATTAAAGACATGATAAAAGCTAAAGTGGAGTTGCCAATACATTAGTACATGGACAAAAATCTAAGAAAGATGGTTAGATAGATCTTGATGAAGCGTTTAGTATTAGAAGAGCTAACTAATGATGGAATAGAATCACATGTCTATAAAGTAAAAAATAGACGAGTCTAAAGGGAAGTTGGAAAGTATGAGGCCATTCATTAGCATGAACCAACCATTGTTGAGATATTTGAGGAGTTAAAAAAGAAAGGGATGCTAAAACTACTTGATCCAAAGCCTTTGCCAAAGCCATTACCTAGGGGCTTTGCGCTAGGTATATTTTTCACCAAACCCATGGATAAGATACTAGCACATGCAAGTGTTTCAAGCAAGAAATTCAAGATCTCATTGATTCTGGGGAACTATCATACCTTGTGAACTTATTTGATCACCCTAAAACTGAGCTTAAAATAGATCTTGACTCCATTGAAAACTAATTCTCAGTTGAAACCTCTCTTTGGTTAAAAGGAAAAGAATCACTACCACTAGCCAATTAAGGGGCAACCTTTTATACCAAACATAGTCAGGAAAAGCTTATAAGGAATCTTATTACTAAATGTGCAACTAGTACCTAGAAGGGAAGAGGAACACATCTTAAGAAATCTTTGCACTAAAAGCTATTACCAGCTTCATGTGAGAAAAAGGAAACAACTAGTAAGAGCTGTAAGGTATTTTCTAATTTTGAGATATCATTAACAAAAGCTCTTGAAAGACTAAAAAAGGAAGGGATTTTACATCTTCTAGCCTTAGGCTTCTATAAAATCTCTTACCTTGGTACTATAATGCTAATGTCTTTTGTGTTTTCCACCAAGGCATCAGTTATCACACACATGAGTGCAAAATGCTTCATCATGAAATCTAAGGCCTTATTGATTTAAGGACAACCCTTAATCTCACAACACTTGATGACCACCAAAACTAAAAGAATAAGCCAGAGTTCATTTATCCAAGCTAACTTTTAGCTAAGGTTTTTGAGGATCATAAGGAGGAAGGATTACAAGTTCTTGCACATCATGGAATAAAACCCTCGAAGGATTAAGGTATGACCATAACTGTTCATGAGGTACTAAAATAAAACTTCATTATAAAAGGCCCAGTCATCATATGAGAGGGAATGGAACCGAAGAAGAACTCATAACTTTACTAACCTTTATTTCAAGCATGGGAAAAGTAAAGAAAAAAAAAAGAGAGAAGGGTTTATAACACATGTAGAATACAAGCCACTCAAGTATTCCTTACCTTCAAGATAAAGCCCTTACTAGGTCATGGAACTTTACAAAAGTTAATTTTAGAGCTTGAAGAAGATTATTTGTGATCATTTTGATAGTGGAAGGCTATCAAACCTAAAAAAGGAACCATGGTAACTTCGTGAAAGCCATAGTTTAAAGTTTCATAGCTTTATTAAGCTCAACCTATCTAATCTTAGCGATAGACATCATCGTAGTTTGGTTAGTTAAATAAATGTCAATGCTTTTTTAATTTCATGTTATTGCTTATTTAATCCAAATGTGACTATCGATATGTTTGGTGGCACAATAGAATACTTGGTACAATAGAGAGAATAAAATAAAAAGGAAGAAGAAAATAAGAAAAAAGAAAAATAAAGTAAAATAAAATATACATCATAAGGGTATATGATGCCTAAAGAAAACAAAGAAGAGAAGAAGGACAAACATCTCAAAACCTAGATTCTAGCAAACTATATCACTAAAATGTTATGCCACCTTAATTATGAGCTAATCCTATGGAAGAAAATAAGAGAAAACTTGAAAGTAAGAAAGATGTGAAAAAGGAAAGCTAACAAAAGATTTTAAGACCAATAAATGAAATGAAAAGCAAAATATAGAAGAAAGAGTGAAGAAAGGAATTTGGGGGACCAAGATGTAAGAGGAAAGGAGTGTGAGCTAATAGGGATCAAATTAAAGGGCAAGAGGATGCATGGTGTGAAAAGTTGTACACACACACATACACATGTATGTATATATATGTGTGTGTGTGCTCGCATGTATAAATATATAAATATAAATTTAAATATAAATATATATGTGTGTGTGTGTGTATGTGTGTGTGTGTGTGTATGAGGCCAAAACCTATAGATCGAATAGGTAAGTGCACTTATTGCGTATAGTATAGCGTAGGAGTATCGAGTGTTGATCACTCAAGGACTAAAAGTACTAGTATTAGCTCTTTTTCTATTATTTAACCGATAAATTTAACTGAATTAATTGACTAATTTAAAACTAAAATAAATTTATTCGACAAACTAGGATAATGAAAATATGAACTAGTGGGAAAAAAGTGACCAGTATGACAAACGACACTCAAGTATTGAATCCCCTTAAGATTTGTTGAGAAATTAATTTTTCAACAATACAATCTAATTCAATGTTTATGAAACAGTGAAAATCCTTTTGTATGTTACAATCCTTCTCAAGATAATTAACATATATTCTATGTTGATTAATTATAATCTCTTCCTAATTAAAACCCCTAAAATTGCATTATAATTCCCTTAAATTTCACTATTTGGTTTGACCCTAATCTGGAGAATTTATATTATCCTATCTCTATGGTTACATTCAACTCCTTTAAATTATGCTAAATCTATTCAATAACTTGATTTTTCAATATAAGTTTAAAGAATTATAAAACAAGAATCAATATTTTGGACATATCAATTCAAGGAAATAAAGAGCAAACACAATTGAATTTCATAAAATAATGAAAAGATTGTACTATCTAAAGAAAATCACAATTCAAAACTCATCTTAGGGTTTATCATACCCAAGTGCCTAACTAATTTAGTTCATTATGGAATTACTAGCCAACATCAACATAAAGAGAAAATAAAATAGAAAAGTTTTCATGGTAAAACCTTTGTAGCCTCTAATTCTCTTCAAGCTTGATGAATGACCAATAATTCTCCTATTTTGGACAGCTTCTGCTTTAGAAAAAAAAAACAAAACAAAAACTTCTCCTTTTCCTGTAATTCTTCTCCTTCTCTTAATACTCTCCTACTCCCCCTCAAAATAGGAAAAAAAATAGTCTCATCCATCATTTAGGAAAAAAAAAAAATCCCTTGTTTAGGATAGGACCCGGTGAGCTTCTAATTATGCACTGATTCTTCCTTAATTAAATTAGGAAAGGACTGAAATTCTTCTAACAAATATCAAAATTGGTCCATGAACTTCTGAAACTATATAATTTTGCACAAAAAACTCTCATATTTCATTAATTATCTCCAATTTCTAGAAATTCCTATAATATCACAAAATACAAGCCAAAAGTGAGACATCATCTGCTATTTTTTTTTCAAATTAGACTCAATTAACAATAAAACTAACCCTAAAAATACTAAAAATAAAGAAATATCAAATTCTCCTGCACTTAACATTTTGTTTGTCCCTAAACAAAAATATTAAGCTAACAGAAAAAGATATACGAACAAAAAACTCAAAAACAAAACAAGAAAAACACTAAGCACAAAATACATATAGACTAACACAATTGACTGATAAACACATTTCATCCCCTCATAGGCATCGCAACAAATCAAATTAACTGAGTTATGTAAAAAATTCATCAATTCTCAAACTTCAAAAATTGTGTTATTGCAAACTTATTTAATTATAACTACCACTAAATCAAATGCATCAAAGATTATCCATCCACATACCAAAAAAAAAAAATTCATTTATCAAGTTTCGTGTAATGTACCCCTCATTATGAGTGTTTAAAGGTTAGTATATGCTCTCATCATCTAACAAATAACCTAAAAGTCTACCATAAGCTTGAAAATAAATCACATCTCCACCACTTAAATTTAAATACAAGCACAAATCAAAAGGTCTTTTCTTTTGGTTGTAATGGGGCCTTAGTAGAGAGTAGGTGTTTTTAGGCTAGTGGACTACAAAATAATTGATCATGCTTACTGAATACTCTTTCAAATGAAACTCATATGATTTCTCAATAAAGAACAAATCACATGCCCAAAACATAATCTCACTCTCATAGACCTTAAAAACAATAGAAATTCTAGGCTCTTACTTGATATCTATTGCGAAATAGAATTGAACTGCCTTGATAAAGAAATACATCCTTTTCTTCATCTTTTATTTCTTTAAACTTTGTTTTTTTATATTATTTCTTTTTAACTTTTTTGTATTTTGAGAGGAAGAAAAAAGAGTTATTATAAAATCATACAAGGTAACAATTCAAAAATTAAGTAATTAATCAAATAACACTCTCTCATTCCCACCCGAAAAAATAAAATACTCAACCCCACATTGAAGACTTCACATTAATTTCATGAAACAACCCTTATAATTTTAGAAACCAATTCTTATCCCAAAGCAAACATGATCAATTTAATATTTTAAGGGACTAGGCTTCATTGGCTAGCTAAACATGGGATTATAATAAAGAAAATAGGATTTTTGTAGGGTCAATGGGCTCACTAAATGGATACAAAGGGGGGATGAAGACAGAAAAAGGAACAAGTAGCTAATCCTAAATTGCCTTAATCATTTTTATGCTTGCATTCCATAATGTAGTCTTAAAACGATAACAAATCAAGTTCTATAGACTTTAGCACTATTTGATTACTCACACAATAAGGAATTCTCAAAATTAAGTACATTATAAGGAAAAGAGGGTCAAACTTTTCTTTATAGTGTAAAAAATGATTTTTTTAAAAGAATTTGTGAACTTCCAAACCATGAGATTTTCTTTAAAGATAGTGATAATTAAATATCTATGGTAGAAACAAGATTTGCAAATTAAGAAAGTGAATCCAAGGTATAGCTAGATATTTTTTACCAAGTTAAAATGAAAATGAGGGAACTGCTAAGCAAACAATTAGTCATGCAAACAATAAATCAAACAAAACATAAAAAAGTATATATATATATGTATGTGTGTATGTGCCCACCCACACACACACACATATATATATGTATGTACGTATGTATGTATGTATGTAGCTATATATATATATATATATATGTGTGTGTGTGTATACACACACATACGTACATATATATATATATATATATATATATATATCAAAGTCTTCTCTAATATTAGAGGTTAAGAAAGAAAAAAAAAGTGAGATGCGAGGAAGAGCACAAAAGAGAGATGTGAGGAATAACATACCTCAAATGGATGAGTCATGTATGTAAAGAAGTTAGTGGAGGGTTCAACAATAATGTATATGAGAAATAAGATAGAGTTACCCTAACCTAATGACTCATCCCTTAATTTTATAAAGGAAGAGACCAAACAATAGAAAAAAGGAAAAACATCCATGAAGGAAAAACATCAAGGAATATTAAGTGCTTTGTAGAATGATACCATGCAAAGACTAAAGAGAAAATCACTTAGGGGACAATCGAGGGAAACTTAAAGAAGGAATGGCATCATAGAACAAATGTGAGAAAGCAATATCATATTTCTTCATTGATACTTATGTTGTTTGTGATGTTAAAAAAGAAATGAACAAATCCCACTAGGTGGAAAACGTAAAAAGGCCAATTAGACAAAAGTTAGGGAAAAAGTAAAAAAAAAAAGAGTGGAAAAATGTTTGGTTGGAAAACTTGAAAAGGCTAGCTAATAACAAGCATTATATTTTGCCACTAAATGTATCATAGTTGCATTGCATTAAATAAATGTGGGAATGCAATTATGGTGTCACCATATAATAGAATGATCTAACTACCTTTAAGAAAAGAGAGAAAAAGAGAAGAAGAAAAAAGATGAAAGCCCACTAGGTTGAAAACCCAAAAGGGTGGCTTAGGCAACAGTTAGAGCAGCCCGCTAAGCTGAAAACCCAAACGGGTAGCTTTGGCAAAGTCAAGGCATATAAATCAAATGGAAGAAAAGTAAAAAAGAAGAAGAAGAGGGTAAGTGGATACCTATAATTAAGCTTTAGCATATATAGAGAGACATAAAATCTATGTTTGTGCATGTATTAGAGTATTCCTTTGGGTCTATCAAGTGCCAAACACTAAAGAAAGCACAAGGTTGTATGGTTTTAAATTTGAAGTTGGGGTGTTAGCTTTGACAATTTATCGATGATAACAAAGGTTTTGTCAAGTGTTTCATTTGACTTTCAAGTTTCATGGTTTTTGACTTTTTTACTTAGTCGAGTTCTATAATGCCCTTGAGTGGCTTTGTTTTGTTTATATGTTTTAGGGATTTTGCATTATGTTGGCCTAGTGCACTAAGAATGGGGGTTAAATTGGTGGCTATTTTTAAAATTAGGAAGGTGAGTTTAAGTGTTTCGAAGGTGCAGAAGAAGATGAGAAGAAATAACACAAAGGTTTATAGTGGTTTGGGTATTAACAAACCCTATGTCCACTCTCTAATTCTTCACAATTGGGTATTTCACTTCACTAAATTGGTGTTTCTAAGCTCACACCAAACTACTACAACTTGTGTTTATGGCTCACACAATAACCTTACAACTTGTATTTTTTAGGCTCACATAGCAACCTCTCTCAAGTGTTTTGTATCGGCTCACACTTTAATCTCTTACAAGAGTTTTGAATATAGGCTAACTCTCAACCTCTTACAATGATGTTTATTGCTCACACCTAATAATTAATAACACATAAATGAGAATGAAATAATGAGTAGCAAATTTGCAAGAGTTTGGTTATAAATTAATGAATTCTCTTACATTTACATATGTTTGGTGGAGAATTTATAGTCCACATCCACCAAAAAGATGTTACTCTAAAATTATCAACAAATCTCTAAGTTATGCTAGGCAGATTTAGCATTAAATGCTTGTCAAGCAGAAGTTGCAATTGCTATTACTATTTTGAGGTCACAAATATTCAATTTGCATTGAGGAGCCAAAAATCATGGCAGAGAACCCCGTCCTATGTCTAACAGCTAGTCCACATGTCAATTGCTCATTGGTTGTCCAAGAAATGTAGCCATTACATTCTACTGCTTCTTAAAAGTTACGGTTACTAGTTATCTTTGCCTTGGGCACGATTGAGACCACAAATTCCTTTGTTTGCAGAGGAAATTATAACTTCTTGAGTCACGATTGCAACCATAAATTTGCCATCATGATTTTTGATCTTCAACGGATACCTTGAACACTTAGTGTACTGTGACTGTGACTTTGGTTCCCTATTTTGTCACTATGAAAGTTGCGATCGTGAACCATATGCGATAGCTACTATAAATTCCTTTGTGACTTAAGCTCACTTTCTTTTGCTAGGTTATGGCTATGAATTTGCCCACAGATTCCTCCAGCCCAGCGTCATCCATGCTTATGAATGATTCGTGGTCGCGATTTAGGATAAACACATTGTGAATTAGATGAACTTCTCAAGGATGGAGATTTTAAATTCCATCAAACTTCCAATGAAAAAACTAACTTAGAATCTGCAAAACAACACTTAATAAAAGTATTAAAATTGAACAATCTTTATTGTCAATATCAAAAGAGGTTTATGACTTAGGTTTAACCAACCTAGTCTAATAATATCCCTTTTTTTTTTATTTTGACAACTTAGATTGATCTTATGGAAATTCAAATGCATGAATTGTGAAGTTGGGATGGTTAATGATGAAATGATGAATGAATGCTTAAAGAAATTCTAGTCAATGATCAAAGAAATTCTAAGTACTCAAAAAAAAAAAAAAAAAAGTGCTCCCCCTTAACTTATGCTTTTCCTTACCAAACTATTTTTTCCATACAATTCTCTCCCCCTTTGGCTAGATCAAAAAGAGGGTGAATGGAAAAGATCAAATAAAATGCATAAAGATTATATAAAGTGATCATAAAGAATCATAAAAATTGCAATCACGTATAGCAAACATCAATCACATAACATAGGAAACAAAAAATTGCAAATTCAAACACTTTTATTTATTTATTAACTATGGGATCAACAACTATACATCAAAAATTTAAACAATGGAAAGAAAATAAACTAGTCTAAAAGATTAGAGAACTGTCATTATCTTTAGAATCATCTTATTCTTCATTGTCTCGACCTCCTTTAGCTTCGTCTCCATCTTCAACCTCTTGGTTGTCTTCCTCCTCCAGTGTGTCTTTATAATCATCAAAATCTGGAAGATGACAGGAAGGAGCACCCATTTTCTCATATAGGTCCACTAGGTTACTGTGTAGGTGGGAAAGAAGGAGAAATCTTCTCTTCAACATCCTCATCACCTTATCTAACTTTCGATTGATGGTGGCAAGAGATATTTTGGTCTTAGATTTTGGTTGAGGTGGTGGGATTGGTATTGCTCCTTCTTTAATGAGAAGCCTTTTTCTTTTGGAGATCTGGGATGTTTCCAGCTTTTTGGCCCCAAAAGAACCCAAAATGTAGGCATAGGAATATGGGTGGATGGCTTTGACATTGATAAGGTAGGTGAGGTCCATAAAATTTTATAAAGGAAGGAGTTTCTTTGTAAGGAATTTTTCATTTTCCTTATTAGGAGCACCAACATATCTATAAATGGTAGTCATATAGGAAGGAATGAAAAATTGACTCTTAGGTTTAATGCTCATGTGAATCAATTGATCTACAAGATAGCGACCATATTGGATAGGCTTATTTGTAATAAGATAGAAAAGGAAAGCAAGGTCCTTTTGGGATACCTTTTCATTACCATCAACCTTAGCATTAATAGAGAAGGTGATGATATGATGAAGCAACCAAAAAGGAATGGTTTTGATGTATTTGGTTAAGGACATTTTGGGATAATGTTTGGTCTCGATAGAAAATTCATACCAAAGCTCAGGGTAAATGACATCAAGTATGGAGATAATGAATAGAATGTTATCTCCAACTTGAAGATTGAAAAGGTTAGATAATTGTTCGAAAGTTATAAAGTAAGGATCTCTAAACATGTGAAAAGCTAACTCATATTGGCTGGCACAGAATTTGGCTCTGTGGCCTAGAGTCACGATGCACATAAACTCTCTCACGATTTCTTCATATTCGGGCTCATCTCGAAAGATGAATTTGTTCCATCCCAAATTGGAGAGAAACACGTGGATCTCATCTTTGATCCCTAGAGACTCTAAAAGAAAAGTATAAGGAATTTTATTTGGAAGGATGATCTTGGACGCGTTGGCCTTATAGTGAGCATTCTGCTCTTTTATAATCCTTTCATTTGATGTAAGCTGGTGGTCTGGAGGGTTGGGCTACTGCTTTGCCCTTCTCTGCTCTTGAAGCCTTCTTAGGAACCATTGAAGAGGGTAGAAAGTTTTGAGATATTTAAGAGTAGAAGAGAAGAAAGATTAATTTGGTATAGGAAGTAATGATGAAAGTCACTATTTAGGAGGTTTATATAGACATAGAAAAGGTGTATAAATGACTAGAAATGATTAGAATGTGAATAATGAAAGGTTAGAAATGGTTGACAATCAAATCAAAATAATGTGAGATAGTTACTGGAATTCGCGACCATGAATTAAAAATCACGATCGCTAATTCTAAAATATATGAATAACAGAAAAAAAATCCTTGAGAATCGATGCATACAAGGTCAAAAATTTAAATTTTTGACTGAATTCATGATGGAGAGCAAAATTCGATATCGCGAATTGATAGTTGTCAGCAGGTAAAATGAACCTATAATTCGCGACCGTGAGTCAACAAATTATGACCTTGAATTATAAGACAAGAAGAAAAAACAAAGGAAAAATAAAATTTGACGTTTAAAATTGTGATCCACTTAATATGTTGATGCTTAATTTTTGCAAATTGACATAGAAAAGCACAATAGCATTTGAAATTAAGGCATCCAAAGATAAATATCACAAATAACCAACATATAGCAAATAAATAAAAGATCATACTTTTCACTTTAGGGATTTCCATCAAGCATTCCCAATTCTCTCTTAATGAAGTTCAACCTCTCTTTATTGAGAGGTTTAGTGAAAATATCTGCAAGTTAATGATTTGTGTCTATAAATTCTAACACAACATCACTATTTTGGATATGATCTCTAAGAAAATGATGTCTAATATTTATATGTTTGCTCCTAAAATGTTGGATGGGATTCTTAGAGAGGTTAATTGCACTTGTGTTGTCACATTTGATGGGAATGTCATCAACAACCTTGCCATAATCCTTCAATTATTGTTTCATCCAAAGTACTTGGGTGCAACAACAACCCACAACTACATACTCAGCTTTAGCGATGGATAAGGCAACCAAAACTTGCTTTTTGCTAAACCAAGACACCAAACATTCTCCTATAAATTGGTAAGTTCGAGAAGTGCTCTTCCTATCTAAAAGACTACCGACATAATATGCATTCGAGTAACGTATAAGACTCAATGATGAATCTCTAAGATATCATAATCCTAAAAGCCATGTGTTATGTAAATATTTGAAATTTTTTTTGATAGCATTCAAATGTGACACTTTGAGGACAGGATTGAAATCTAGCACACATACATAAACTAAACATAATATTAGGTATAAAAGTAGTAAGATAAAGTACAAAATTGATCATACCTCGATATCTCTTTTCATCAACTGTCTTAGTTGATTCATTTTTGTCCAATTTGATGGTACCACTCATAGGTGTTTTTGCTACTTTGCATCCATCCATGCTAAATTTCTTGAGTATGTCCTTTGTGTATTTGGCTTGGTTGATGAAAATCGCTTCTTTGCTTTACTTGATTTGTAGACCAAGGAAAAACTTGAGCTCTCTCATCATGCTCATTTCAAATTCTCTAGTCATACACTTAGTAAAATCCTCACATAGAGATTCATTAGTAGCACAAAAAATGATATCATCATCATAAATTTGTACTATTAGTGTATCATGTTTATGCCTTTTTACAAATAAAGTTATGTCCGCCTTTCCTTTTTCAAAATCATTTTTCAAAAGAAAAGAGCTAAGCCTTTCATACCAAGCTCTTGGAACTTGTTTCAACCCATATAAGGATCTATTCAATTTATAAACATAATTTAGAAGACTATGTGATTCAAAACTAAGAGGTTATTCAACATAAATTTTCTCCTTAATAACACCATTTAGAAAAGCACTACTGACATCCATTTGAAATAATTTAAAATTCATATGCCATGTATAAGCTAAAAGAATCCTAATGGCCTTTAACCTTGCAACGGGGGCATAGGTTTCATCATAAACTGTGCCTTCCTTAACCTTTGCAAACAATATAGCCTTATTCCGAGTGATAAATCCTTGCTCATCTAACTTGTTCCTAAACACCCATTTACAACCTATAATTGGGTGTTCCTTAGGCCTAGGAACAAGTTCTCATATATTGTTTCTCTCAAATTGGTTGAGTTCCTCTTGCATGGCAATCACCCAAGTCTCTTCATCAAAAGCCTCATCTATATATTTGGCTAGAGTTAAAAAACAAAAGCAAGATTGTTATGTAAAAAGTTAAGTTAAGATCTAGTATTTACACCCTTTGAAGTATCACCAATGATTAAATCTTTGGGGTGATGCTTGGAGAATCTCCAATCTTTGGGTAGATCTTGACTTGGCAATTCTTCTTGTTGATGTTGAGGATCCTTATCTACTCTTGATGACTTGTCTTTATTCTTATCTTTGTCTTCCTCTCTTGTAGTATGTTCCAATTCCAATTTTTTAAAATCACCTATAAGATCATTAATAAAAGTACCTTTCCCAAGATTGAGCTTACTAGATTCATAAAAAAACAACATGCATAAACTCTTCCATAATTAGTGAACTCTTATTAAAGACTCTATAGGCCTTGCTAGAGGTGGAATACCCTAAGAATATACCCTTATTAGTTTTTGATTCAAATTTCCTAAGATTATCCTTGGTATTCAATATATAGCACTTGCATCCAAATACTCTTATATATGATATCTTGGGTTTTGTACCATTTCATGGCTCATAAGATGTTTTATGAAGAATAGGCCTTTTAAAAACTCTATTTGCAATATAAGTCGAAGTATGAATGGCTTCGGCCCAAAAGTAATTTAGCAAAGATTACTCATTGAGCATAGTTATAGTCATCTTCACTAGTGTTCTATTTTTCCTCTCTATAACACCATTTTGTTATGGTGTTCTAGGAGTTGAAAGGTTGTGAAAAATCTCATTCTCTTGGCAATAAGATTCAAAAGACTAATTTTGAAATTCCTTTCCATAGTCACTTCTTATAGAATAAATAAGGTAACCTTTTTCATTTTGAATTATTTTTGTAAAATTTTTAAAAGCATCAGAAGTATCACACTTATGAGCTCCAAAGGACACCCAAGTAAACATAAAGTAATCATCAACTAGAACTAGTGCATAATGTTTTCCACCTAAACTATCACTCCTAGTAGGTCCTATCAAATCTATATGAATCAATTGAAGAAGTCTAGATGAACTTATAATGTTCTTTACTTTAAAAGGGGACTGATGTTGCTTCTCCATTTGGCAAGGACCACATGTTTTGTCTCTAGAAAACATTAGCTTGGAAAGACCTTCAACTAGCTTTCCTTTTGATAAGTTTTGCAATAGATCCATGCTAGCATGTCCAAGCCTTCTATGTCATAACCAAGCTTCATTACTAAGAGGCATAAGACACTTAAAAGATTAATTAGCCAAATTGTCTAAGTCAATTAGATAGGTACTACATTTCCATTCACTCTTGAAAACTACATTTTTATCCACTAAAGTGGTAACTCGACATTCTCTAGGATCAAATGTGACTTTATTGCCTTTGTCATATAATTGACTTACGTTAAGCATATTATGTTGCAAGCCATCAATTAACAAGACATCATTAATTAAAGAGCAACCATTCTTACCAATTATTCTAATGCCAATTACCTTACCTATGGCATTATTACCAAATGTGACATTACCACTTTTTTTTTTCCTTTAAGGCCATTAATAGCTTCTTATTGCCCGTCATGTGCTTTGAGCATCCATTATCCATATGTCAATCGATTGATTCATTGGTGGCTGCCAAACACCCCCTACACAACACAAATAAATCATCTTTTATTTAGTACCTAAGCATACTTGTGTCCTAAGGGGTTAGGTTTTGAAGGATCCCTCAATTTGAGGTGTGCCATCCTAATGTAACAAAAAACATTTATGTCTATACTTCATGTAATAATGATATTGGAGTTTAGACCTAGGTGTCTTCCTCCTATGCAATGCCTTGGTATTAGTAGGAGAGGGAGGAATGAGAGGGGGGAGGAGGGGTTTCTCATACCAACATGATATGTGTAAGAGCATGGACATGCATGAATGGATGTAAGTGTGTATTTTCTATATATGTGTGAATGACTTTTGTTATACATGTAACCATGGTTGGCCTTTCTAGACATAAGCCTTGACCCTTGTTGCACCTCCCTTTTGCCCTTAGTCATTAGGGGTTTAGTGTTTTGGGTGTTTTTCTTTCCAACAACCTGAATACTTAAAGTTTGAGGTGTTAAGGCTCTAATGAATATAGTGGATGGAGATGTAGAAGACGAGGCTCCATTGAAGCCTAGACTATGTCTAATTACGGGAGGTCTTTATGATATAATGAGTGTATCCAAAGCTTTCTTACCCTTATGAAACTTAGAGATAGAGATTCTAAGATCAATGACTTCTCCTTTTGAAGAGCCATTCTCTTTTCTTAATGAAGCTAAAGATGAAGATAATTTGGAAATGTTTTCCATTCACTTCTTGAGTTCTTCATTTGAAGCTCTCAATTCACTTACAAGCCTATTAAGGGATTTGAATTCATCCTCTAATTTATTGCACTTCTTCTTATAAGTTTTCATTTATGACTTATATTTGTCACATTTCATGGTGAGAGCTTCTAAAAGCTCATCATCTACATCATCTAAATCATTATATTCAGAATAAGAATGATGAGAAGAACTTACCTCATTAAGAGAGTCCACTTGAGCCATGAAGCATATGTTAGCAATCTCTTATTCTTCATCATCTTCACTAGAGCTATCATCCTAAGTGGCTTTGAAGCTCTTCCTCTTCTCTTTGTCCCTTTTATTATTCTTCTTTAGCTTAGGTCAATCATACTTAACGTGGCCTTGTTTGCCATAGTCATAACAAATGACATCATTTGATCTCTCTTTAGGAGTTGAAGTTGCTTTCTTGAAGTTCCTTCTTTCTTTTCTTTTTCTAATAAGCTCCTTGGTCCTTTTAGAAAGCATTGCAAGTTCCTCCTCCTCCTTGTCACTCTCCTATTCACTTGAGGCTATTTCTACTTTTTTTTTCCTTTGAAGATGATTTGAGTGCTAAGGTATTTTTTTTTTTGCTTTTCTAACTTCTCCCCTTGACCTCTCATTCTTTTCATTTCTTCATCTTTCATTAAAGCCAACTCATGAGTCAAGAGTTTGCCTATTAAGACATCCATTTTTTGGGTTAGATTCTTGGATACTACACGTTCTAGCACCAAATTTCTCAAGATGCAAAGATTTCAAAATTTTAGAATTTATCTCATGATTTGTGAGAACCCTACCAAACTTCTTCATGTTGGTGATAATAGCTTAAAGCTGATTTGTCATATCTGTTATGCTCTTTTCCTCATTCATCATGAATAGCTCCCACTCCATCACATACATCTCATATCAGCTGGATTTCACCAAGCTGGTACCCTTATGATAGTTCTCCAATGCCTTACAATTGCTCACGAATTCCTCTGGCCCAACTTCATCCATCCTTATGACTGATTCACAATCATGATTTAGGATAAACACACCACAAATTTGCATGAACTTCTCAAGGTTAGAGATTTTAAATTCCATTCAACTTCTAATGAAAAAACTAACTTAGAATGTGCAAAAAAACACTTAATAAAAGTATTAGAACTGATCAATCTCTATTGACAACATGAAAAAAGGTTCATGACTTAGGTTTAACCAACCTAGTCCAACACATTACACCATCATTCATATGTATAGCATTGTATGCTATGTGATGGTGTATAACCAATTTAGTAATTATTTCTTTTAAATGGTATAGGGGGTAGGTAAGCAAGCATACACAATTAGGCTTATAATACAAAACTTTTCTACATTAATGAAGCTAAATTCTCACCTATTAAGGGAAGCACATAAGAAGATAAGTTTGTGATGAAGCAATTTAGTCCATTTCATTCATTTTGAGGATGCTATCATGAAAAGCCAAAAAGCCTTTAATAAAGTCACTAAAGGCAGCAAATAAGATAAGTAATTATATCAAGAGCTATCATCATTATCTAAGGATAACAAATAAGAAGCGGATGCCCTTAACAAGAGTCAAACACAAGCCACTATAAACATCTTGGATATGCATAAGCTAAAATGAAGAGGTAACAAATAATAAAGAAGCAGCTAGTTTGATACTCACATATTCCTTTCTTTTTCATTGCTCATATCTTGTACTCATAAGGCTCTGTATCTCCTTGTATAAACTATCTATACAACTTTAACAATAAGCAATCGCTTTACCATTATCATAAAAGATATGAAGTGCATGTGTGAGGATATGTACATAAAACAAAGGTACTAAAGAAAGCATCGTAGGCCTTACAAGAAGTTCTAGAAATGTGGTTTTTGCAATATTAAAGTTGCATTCTAGTTATTTAGTTGTTATATGAGGAACCAACCATATCAATGCCTTTCTCTAACTTGACTGCATATAGGAAAGTTGAGAAAATGTTATGCCATAAACCTCACATATGTGCCATAAACATCACATATGTGCCTTAGTAACATCTCTCATAAAATCAACAGTAAGATCGAGGCCTAAAGCAGTAATAAGCTTAAACTTCCTCTAAACTCCTAACCTAGTGCATCAATCTTAGTGGGTCTTTCAACATTTTATAATTAGCTAGCCCATCCCTCCATATAGAGATTCTCCCACTTTGATGCCAAGTACACTTATTTGTACCTACCAAAAGCTCTCCTAAGTCCTAATGCTTGTTAGAAGCAAACCCCTAGTCAAACCATGCATCAAAATCACCTTAGGGCCTAGTCAATAGTTGTAAAGGAAGCAAATGAGTGAGGAAATCTAGGTATGTGCATGTGAATCATTTTTGCTTAACTAATACATGGTTTTTTTTATCATCAAGATCAAAAGTTAAAGGCACCAATCTTGTCCAACAAAAAATGCAAATTATGAGCTCTAAGTCCTTCAAACGTCTAACTCAAGTATGAAAACACCTTAAGGAAAAATATGGATAGTAATAAGGGCTACAAGGATTCAGCCAAATAGGAAACTCATGATTCAAATGCCTAAATATAAAAGAAAAAACAACACAAGAAGAAAAAGACGGAGCAAAGTAAGAAAGAAGACAATACATGTAGGCTGATGATATAAAAGCAGAGTCATATCATTATGATCCCTAGGTAGCAACTAATGATCACTACTCCATACATAATAAAATCCATGTAACAGTGTAAGAGAGGTAGCATTGCCCCAATTAAACCATGCTACAATAACTAAGTCCATCAAAGGAGGTAAGAGGAGCACAAACAACATGGTGTCGAGCGAGTAGAAAAGAAAACACCAGGCTATTTGATCCATCTCAAACTTTTTAATAGTTAGTTACCATAAGAAAATATGCTTAGAGACTTTAGTGAAAGTATGAACTCAAGAAATCAAATGGACTAAGGCATAAAGAGATCTTTGGGCCTCTATCCATTAGTGCAGACTTTTGGTAGAATTGGTATCAGAGCCTCCCTTATGTCCTCTGGTCATGGGTTCGATTCTCATCCATGCTGAGTTCCTGCCTAGTAAAAGATAAGCTGGTGGGGCCGGTAATGTGCTCATTGAGCCATATGGCAATAGGCGGAGCGTGGTAAATTAGATACTTGACCAAGGCATAAGGACATCTTTGGGCCTCTATCCATTAGTCTGGGCTTTTGGTACAATATACCATTTAATACTATCCCACCATACATCTAGGACTATGGACTACATATACGTATGACCATGATCAACAATAATAAACTACCAAGTTATATGAGTAGTTTAACAGTATGAATCTGGCTTTCTACGCATCTGCTCGCCACTTCGCCACTGTCCTATAGCCTAGTACTCACGAAGAGCTCTGCAGTCCTTTTGATATGCCCATCAATGGCTTCTACAGTCCTCTTAGTATGATGAAATAGGAGATTATGGTTATCAAAGAAAAGGAGAGAAGAAAAAGATGGCAAGGGATCAGATAATACTATTAGAGACTATTGGCTATATGTGTTTAGAAACTCATGATTGAAGAAAGAGAGATTTTATTCCAAGCATAACTTATCTTACAAATGAAAGAACTCTTCTTTATATAGACTTGGAAGAGATAAGATTCTCTCGACAATCTTAAATGGCTAGCTAATACAGACAAACTTTAATAATTATTACAGATAAAAACAAGTGGCTAGTTAGATACACTTTAGTAATTATTACAGTTAAAGAAATAGCCAACAATTATTACAATCAAACAAAAGATAGAGCCAGCTATAAAAGCTAAGTAATAAAGTGGATGACCCATTTTGCTTTTGGCAAAGCAGATTCCTTCTTATCCCTTTTTTATTGGCTCTAAGAAGGTGACAGATTCATGATCTCATAGTCTTCTTCCTTCATTTTTGTTTAGACTTTGGCATTTACTTTCTCTATGATGATAAGATTTTCCCCATATTTTTAGTATAAATCTTCAGGCTCATAGGGATCCTGTAAATCTAGTTCTAAGAACTGACTGTTCAGTGGCTTAAGTTGTTGAGGAGGAAAGTCTTCCCATTCTTGGCACTTAGTATTGAGCTCATTTTTATATTGTCGAGGAAGAGCATCCCATGGTGCATCCTCAACTAAGGTTGGCTAGATTGCATTAGGAATAGTTTTATTTCTTTCAAACATGAACCTCTAGAATTTCCTAAGCTGCTCAAAGTGATCAAGAGCATCTATCCATAAAGAAAATTGATTTTCCTTGTAATAGTGTAAACATCGGAGCATTCGAGGAGTCATGCCTGATATGCCAATAAAGCAGGGTCGATGAACTGTATAGATAGTCCTTTTGTTCAAGGCTGTTGCATAAGAACTGTAGGAAATCCTTACCTTCATAGCATCGATCCACTTGTCAAGGGGTTGAAACCATTCTAGAAAAGTAATGAGATGAGGGTTATAATAAACCCTTATTTTGAGCTTTTCTAGATATTGACCGAAATGCAGTGGCCTGACTTCAATGACTATGGTATATAGATGACATAAATACCATAGAAAGATTAACAGTTCTTTAGGCCAAATCCATCCTCCGTTGTGGACTACAGCAAAGTCCATGAAGGTGTATACCTTCAAGAAATGGTAAAAGGGATAGAAACCAAAGACTTCCATAAAGTGGGATTGAAGGTTTTAAGCAATTTGGTTTGATAAGCAAAGATTTGTTTAACAGCTAGATTTGAGATCTAGGAAGAGGTTATAAGAAGGATCACTTCTAATGAAGTACCTGTTCGGAGAAAGGGAGAGTAAGATATTAGTGGATGAGTAGATGATGCATCAGTAAATGGAGAAGAGGATAAGGATAAGGATGCCATTGGTATAATTGGATAAGCTAGATAGATGAAGGAGATACTTCGAGGTCTGGATAATAGATATGGTATAAGATTAGAGTCTCCTTTTATATACTTCACATCAAAAAAATACTTGCTAAACCAATCTTTCCACTGTAGCAGTTGTTGATTAGGCACCGACTACTTATTTTTAAGGATTTTAGGAAATGATGAATAGTCCATAAGCACAGTAAATTTATGACCAATTAAATAGAATTCAAATTTCTTAATTCCATTTTTTACTGCTAATATTTCCTTGAAAATAGAATGATAGTGTTTTTCTAACTCCTTAAAGGACCCACTTGCATGTGATCAAATTCTTTTCTTTTTGTCCTTTTCCATAAGTAGGATGGCCCTCCAGTGACTGTCACCAGCATCTGTATGCAACAGTCTTTTTCCATCAGAAATGATCTGTAATGGTGGCGACTGTTGGAGCACTAGCTTTAATGTTTTGACTGCATGCGTCTGACTAGATTCCCATTATGGAGAATCTTTCTTAAAAATGAGCTGTAAAGGCTTGGTATAGTGGTGAACAAACCTGCGTAGATAATTTGCAATGCCAAGAAACTGTTGAATTTGCTTACGCATGAGATTCTCATCTGGAAACTTTAATAATTCAAGTACAATGTAGGGTCCTGGTTGATATTGGCCATCTTTGAATGTCATCGCCAGGAATTCTATCTGGTCTTGTGCAATTTTCATTGTAGTGGAGGACAACATGATCTCATATTGCTGAGTTAGATTCATGAACCTTTTGAGTAGATGAACATGAGAGTCTTTATCTGGTGAAAATATAAGGATATCATCGATGTAGATTAGAGCCCTACCAAGGATAGGCTTATAGATTTTTACCATTGCTTTTTGGAATAACAAGGGAGCTGTTTTAAGATCGAATGACATTACTGTCCATTGGTAGTGTCTGTTTGGAATGCAAAACGCCATTTTGTGCCGATCTTCTAAAACAATGTTTAATTGCTAGAATCCTGCCTTTACTTTAAATTTAGAAAAAACCTTTCCCTGCGACAAATGAACAAACAGTGAGGAAATTTTTGGTAAAGGGAATTTATCATCTTTGAGGAAGTGATTTAAAGGCTAGTAATCAATGACAAGTCAATTCTTGCCCCTGAATTGTTCTGATCTTTTATTAACATAAAAGGTCTAGTAAGCCCATTCAAAAGTAGTGGGCTTAATAAGCCCATGGGTTAGAAGTTGAGAACATTCCTGATAAGCCAATTCCTACTCTTCAGGATTCATGCCAGGATGAGTAGCCTTTATTGGGTTAACATCATCATTGAGCTTAAAAGGCAAGGATATGAAAAAGGGCGGATTGGTCCATAAAGGTTTTGATTTTTGGATAAGAATTCAGTGTGGTTTTCGGCACAACATAGGTCTTTTATAGTTTGGATTATATGGGTTATGGCAAGTGAAAGTTGGGCCAGACTGGGCTGTATGGTTAACAGGGAAGTGACTGTAGTATAAGGCTGGAAATAACTTTGAAACTTAAGGCTCGTTGGAAGGACCCTTAACTTAGCCAACTTCCATTAAAGATCAAAGCCCACAACTAAATCTTTATCTGGCAAAGATGACCCAAGGAACTTCACGTGGATTTTGTAGCTCGAGAAAAATTGAACAGTAATAGGCTTAACTGTATGAGGTTCATACGAAAACTTCTCCATTTGCTGCTAAAAAGTACCTCTTATAAGGCTTCCAATATTGGGCTGGTAAGACCTTGGGATTCATGACAGAAATATGGGCTCATGTGTCCATGAATGCTACAGCTTTGATAGGCTTAGAAAATAGTTCAGAAAAAATCTGAACAAAGGCGAAAGGAACAGGGTGATCTTCATCAAACTGTAATTCTGTTATTGGAGCCATAGAAAGAGGAGTCAAGAAGTAACTGCCTTAATAGCCTAGTTCATCATCTTCGAAAGAAGAATCTTGGATAGCAAAAACTTTTTCATCCGAAGGCTCATTTTTAACAGAGAAAAGGGATTCTACATCTGCATTTTTTAGGTCTACAACAGATGAAATTTGAATTTGTTGGATCATTTTTTTCTTCCTATTGAGGTTTATTGGGACATCGTCTTGCAAAATGATCCTTCTGTCTACAAATATAACAAATGTTAGATTTGTGCTTTCCCCTGTATTTTTTTCATTTGAAATATCTCCACCTTTTTTTTAAACCAGTGCTTTTGGATTTGAGCTTCAAGAAATGCTTCTTTTTTTTTGCTTCGACAAACACATATATCTTCATTTCCCTTGCATTTGATCATCAAAGCCTTTCTCCTGCAGGACTTTTTAAGAGAAGGATTTTTTTTATCTGTCAACCATTTGGACAATCACTTTTTGCTCACTACATAATTTTTCAAGACCTCGTATCATTAACTGGTAGATTTCTCCAAATGAAAGATCATTGACGGACTTATCCTTTTGTCTCATGATCTGATGGATGGCAGTTGTCAAAAGACCTAGCAATGAGGTGGCAAATGCTTCTTTTAAATCTGGATTCCCCCATCTGCCTAACTGGTAGAATTTCTTAGCCATCTTCTGATAGTGGAGATCAAGGTTTTTCTTTAATAAGGAACAACACTTTATTTGGAAATACTCTCGTCTGATTATGTCATTTCCTTCTTGGGGTTTGCCTGCAAATTCTGCATAAAGAATACCCAAGAATTCAGACGCTCCAGGACATTGTACCATAGTAAGCTTTGAGTTCTCATGCAGGGCAGTGTACCAATCTTAAAACCTGTCTATCATTTGGGAGATAAATTCTTCTAGAATCGTCCTGATAATAGTACTAGGTTTCTTTATTTGTGTATAAATCTAGGCCCTAAATTCTTAAAAATGATCTTTATAATGATTAGAGCTTATATCTTCTAAGGTGAACCAAGGACATCCTGTTGTTGGACCTAAATTATTTAGAGGTCTATTGGGAGCAGACTCGACCTTCATTTCTTTTGTTGGAGAATCTACTATGTAGGAAGGAGAAGTAAAAGGAGGATCTACCATATATTGAGTTGGAATTTCTTCATCCAAAGTACTAGAAGAACTAACATCTTCCTCCAATTTTGAGTCTTGGGAAGTATCCTCCGATTTTGAGTTTACCATTAAGAAGGAAGGTAAAGATTAGGTGTTGTCTAGATATGAATGAATGGGATTCATCATTTGGCTTTCAGGTGGCGTTGGTGGAGGTTATTTTACTAACTCAATGGAGGTAGCAGTACGCATAGATGAGTCTTTTGGCTCAGGTTGAGCAGGAAATTTTCCAGCTCTCAATTTTTTATGGAACAGGTCTGTAGCTAGACCATGGTGTTCAAGTTTAGTAGTGGTTGGAATGTGAAGTGAAAGTGGTTTAATTGATGAGGCTTTAGGTAATGGTATTTCAAAGGGATCTTGGTATTTTGGTTTAGAGGCTTTATAGTCCTTCTCAATTCTTTCCAGCTGGGATTTCAGCTTCTGAATCTCTACTGCTTTCCTTTAGATTTCTTCTGTTTGAGCCCTTTGAGTTACCAACTGCATTACTTCCTTATACTTCTCTTCAACTTGGATTTGTAAGTGAATCGTCAACTCGTAAACATCTTGTTGATGCTCACTTAACCTTTCGTCAACCTTATGAACTTGTTGAGACACCCTTTCCACCTTGGATTCTATGTTTTTAAGGATCCTATTTTGAGCTTGTGCATTGGTTGATTGCCAATTAATCCATGCTTCTACCGGAGTTATACTCAATGGCTGACCTTCAACATCAACCTTAGTGGGATTCTTTATATGAGCCATGGTCCTGACTTGGGTATTTAGGTTAGTTTGGTCAAGTAATGGTAGGAAATCTTTTTTTGTAGGTTAGTACATATAGAGTTGTGGTGTTTGTGTAAGGCTAAGTGTTTTGGGTATCCATTTCATGTTTTGTGAGACACAAGAGGTAAGTGTTTGATTTTGAGGTTGTTTATGAATTGGCTATTTTGGTGTGGAGGATAGTACTTGAGGGATTGGACCATAATTAACAAGATAATCATACTTCCCAGATGGCTCTCCTAGTAAGCCAACATATAGATCACCATTTTCATATCTTCTGCGCATAGATGCCTCAGAACAACCTTTCCTTTTCCTTTTTGGTTCCTCTTCATCATCTGAACCATATAAGTAAGCATCACACCTACATTCATCCTAAAAAAAATCGCCATCTCATTCAAATGGGTAAACAGGAGATCCATTACTTTTAATGTAGACAATAGGCATGCCTACTTCAGGTTCATGGGGTGTCATCATGAATTATGTGGAAAACACACGCCTTCTTTTGTTGGAGGAGTCCTAGCAAACTTTGTTTCAACAGTACCATCTGGCTTTCGGTAATAAGTTGGCTCTGTTGATTGTACCAACTGGGTATTTTCATTCATTTTCTCATAACTCGTAACCCAGGTTTCTAGTAATAACTGCAAGAGCTCATTCCTTGATATCTAGCGAGGAATATGGATGCAGGTGAGTGCATTTTGTGTGTCTGCTACTATCAAGAAGGCCTTATTCTCATAAGGGAAAGAGAGGTCAATGGAATGATTCTGAATCCTGTAAACCATTTGAAAGTGCAGAGTAGCTATGGTAGCAAAGGCTACTTGAGGAGCTCAAGTTATTTGGATCTGGACCTTGAGAGCAGTAAAAACATGTGGATCCTTTAGAGACAAATTAAAGTTAGGGTAAAAAGTGAACATCATCGATCCTCCATTCAAAGATGTTTCTATAATTTTGATTATTGTGTGCTGGTACTCTATGTACCTGTTGTCTAGCAAGACAATCCTTAGAAAGACTGGTAGCCCTTTTCTTTCATGATAGCTCACAACTATTCAGATAGCTTCGAAATGGATATAGGTGTATCCTTGAAGAACCCATTATTGTACAAACTCTAGAGGAATTTCAAGAGTAATGAACTGTTTCGTTCCTATTGCCGGGATTGGACATTGATCAAAGTTTGAGGACTATACATACTTTTTTATAACCTTGGGAGTTTGTTTGATGATGGCTTTAATGGATCTGGTCCAGGATGTTTTATTTCATTGGAAAGCATCATATGGGTTTAGGAAGGGTATGTTAACGTCTTGAATCTTCTGGTTTTCAGGGATATAATTGAGTTCATACAAGTAGTTTATTTTAGAGGAGGTAGATTTCCTAAAAGAATGAGTGGAAGGGATAGAAACAGTTAAAGAAGAAGTAGAAGGTTGAGATGAAGAAGGTGCAATAGTATCTATGACAGGATTTTCCATGATAATAGAGTGCCATTTATCTCAGTAGTATATATCTTTCATCCCTACAAAAAAGGAAGACTTCATGTATGAACTTCATGTATATAAAAAGTAGTCAAATAAGATAGGATCCTTCTAGCAAATAAGGCTGGTGATTACTAAAAATGATGTTGAGTTAGTGGTAACTTCATCAAACTTATGCTAAATGATAGAAAGGATGCAGATGAATCTAACTTCTATATGCTCCTACACTATTCTTGGAATCCTATTATACCCTAACATCATTATGCACATGTTCACTCCTCCCAATAAATAAGAATCAAGCTAAGAAGAATAATGCATAAGTCAAAGCTTACAATAGAGTTAAAAAGAATAAATATGGCAAAACGAAAATAGGTAAAGTGGATAAAGATGACCACCTTCAAAATATTAAGGTTTAAAAGATAAGACTAAAGAGATCACAAAGGATTCAGTGAAGGCATTATTGTTACAATTTTTGTATATTTGGGTGCAATAAAGGAGTTTTGATGCTAGATGAATTGACAAAGCTTTGATGGACTATCATATCCTTATAGTATCCTTAATGTTTGACTTTCACTAATTCTTACCCATAATGTTCATTCTTTTATTGTTGCATTATTTTCGAAACTTATGACATAGTAAAGCCAAAATATGAAAAGTGATGATTAGGATTTTATATGTTGGTTGTATGAATAAAGTAAAAAGGAAGGACTAAAGTTCTACAAGAGAAAAAGCAGAGAACGAAGGTTTACAACCGTTGAAAAGGTAGAGACAAAATAAGATGACAAAGCAGACATAAAGAGAGATAGGTCATATGCAAATCCTTTCAAGGAGAAACATGTTTGCAAGAAAAACAAAAGACTCTACATTGATAAACACTGGACCAAAAGTGGAGACTTTAATATGCATACTACTTATGAGGTTAATGATGGAGGTAAAACAAACTCAAGAAAGATAGGATGAATTTAGCAAAGATCATCCAAGAATAATTACAAAGCATGGGTGACCCCCTATTCCAACTCTAAATAGGTGGTCTATGACAAGCTTTGGTAAGTGAGTGCAGTAAGCAAAAAAAATAGTCATGCCCTATAGTCCACAAAGTGAACTTTAATGCTTGAGTTAGCTTCGGTGGGTTAATGAAGAAAAATAGCATTAGATAACTATTAATCTCGATGAAGGTGATCAACCAATAGGAGATACTAGCTACATAATAAGCCAATAATCAAGAATCTTATAGTAAAAGGCCAAAAGAGTCAAACATTATATCAAAAGCCATAAGAGATTTATCAATGATGTTAAACTGCTAAAACTTTACATGACCTCTAAGTGAATGTTTAGGATTCCTAAAAAGTAATCAATGAAGCTCTAACAGGTTATCATATCCTTTTTGTATCCTTAGACTACTTATGTTACTTATTCACTTTGTTTTTTTTTTTTTCTTTTTTTAAGCCTATGCATTATTTTCCAAATGATCGTGTTATAAGAATAAGATAAAAAGAGGGCAATTAAAACATCATAATGGACTAAATGAAAACTTGCATTATAAAGAAAGTAAGACAAAGCAAAAGGCCATTGGAATCCAAATAAATATGGAGGAATTGTAAGAAATCCAACCATAAAAGAAATTAATGAAAAAAGGAATAAACACAAAGACTTTTTATAAGAAACATACCAATGCTAAGCAAGGATAAATGGGAACTCACACTAAGTCTAAAAGCTAAAGACACCATTAAGATAACCAAGTAGAAGCCTTAATGTCTTAATAAACTATTATGGGGAACAACTTCAGACACGATATCCCTTCCCATATCCTTTTAGTATCCTTAAATCACATGAATTACTTGCTTCTTTTATTTTGATGCCCTATAATCATTGCATTATTTTCTAAGCTCACATAAAATGAAAATAAAATCAAGAAGGGAGAAGGTGCACTTTTAGTCTGCCAAGGTTAAAAGAAGGATAAAATCAAAAGGAATTGAATCAACCCCATTAAAAATGATGCACAAAGAAAGATGAAGCAAAAAGGATAAAATGAAGTTACAAAAAAGGAAAAAAAAAGTAAAAACAAAAAGAGCTACATAGTGGAAAATGTTAAAAGAAATAAGAGTTCATAAGAGGGACATGATAACACCAAGCAAGAAGACTTGTTAGAACAAAAACATTAGAAGAACAAGTAAGGAGCTCAAAGAATAAGCTGAAGTTAAGCTGAAACATTAACAAACCACTAACAAAAGTGAAGCCTATGAAGCACCATTAAGTTATATGATCTTGTATCCTTTTAATATCCTTGAAGCACATGAGTAACTTATTCATTTTGATTTGATTGATTATTATCATAGTGTTGTTTTCAAAACCCATGTGAGGAGGAAAATGAGAAGAAAACAAGGATAAAAGCATGGAAGATGGCTTGAGCAAATTGAGAAAACCAAAAAGAGAACCAAAAATAAGAGAGAAAAAGCAAAGAAAGCCATAAAATAAAACAAAAGAAAAATAAACAAGAGCAAAACAATAGAGCAAAATAAAAGAGTTAAGACAAAAAGAGAAAAGCTAGAGAATGAAGAGAAAGTTAGCAAAAAGGAAATCAAAATGAATGGATGCTAAAAGGAATAATAAAAGGTAAAACCAAAAGGAATAACAAGGGTAGAAGGAAGAGAACCAAGAGTGATGCCAGAGGAAAAACGAAAAAAATGAAGAGCAATGCCTGAGTGTAGAATGAAGAGAACTAAAAGCGATGCCAAAGGGTAAAACAAAAAATAACCTAGGAGAGGGCAAAAATGAGAATGCTAGTGCAGAAGCCTAAGAACAAAAGAAGATGTTTAACCTTGTTACTTACTAGAGGGTTGCTAAGAAGCTTAGTACCTACTAGAATGTGACATCCCAATTACTAATCATTTCTAAAGCATATTCATTAACTCATTCATAAGGCATTAAGTGTTAAAGTTACATAATATCATTAAAATTCTCACATGCCATCCTATTCTCATTAAAAGACCTTTTTAAAGTTGTTTTAAACATGATGTATCTTGTATCATAATATAGTAACTATTTACAATAACATATATATGACTAAATAAACTAAAATTAGACTACATATTGTCCCAACTTTTAGTAGACTGCTAGATAACAACTTCAAAATGCAAACTAGATGCAATCTCTAGTCTACTTTTCCTAAAAGAAAATTTAATGCAAAAGAATGAGCTTGTATGCTCAGTAAGTAAACACATAAGGATACTTCAATCACAAATAACATAACAAACATTTAAATATAAATAACTCATCATCTCATCCATGCATAAAATAAAAAGTTTTGAATCTTTAATACCACATAGGATATCAAATGTTATTGCCAAATAAGTTGTTATATTTTGTTGCCATATAGGCTATAGGATATCCTTGTCATATAGGTTATCAAATGTTGTTGGCATACAGGCTATAAATATCATTGCCACACAGGTATCAAATGTTGTTGTCACACAGGCTATCATATATTATTGCCACACAAGCTATAGATCATTGTCATACTGGCTATCATATGTTGTTGCTTGCTCAACAATATCAAGTATTAGTCCTTAAGAAAATCATTTAAAAATCCATCAAAATTATGGCCATATAATGACTAATAGCCACACCTACCAACTTTGCAAATCATATCACAACATATTTTCATTCTCTAATCATAATTTATCCATATCTCATAAAAATCAACAATTCAATAGTATAATAATCCTTTCATCAAAATATTCATCAATATCATCTCATTAAACAACATTTCAATCCATCAAGGATCAATTCATAGCATTTAACCAATCACATGTTTAAGTATCATTAGATAGTTACTTTCTTCCTCCTTCAACTATTAAGTCGTAGATGGTTCTAGCTTATTTCCCATATTATCTTCCATGCCTTGAGGACCTATTCTAATACTCCAAATTAATCCATGATGGCAAATTAAGATTTTTATTTCAATATGGATGTATGCTCTTGTATTATATCATGACCTTAGTAGGTTGCTTCTGCAATTATTTCCCTATAAATCCAAATGTCATGATTCTTTTTTCTACATAAACTATAGATATATGGTAAAAATATCCAAAATTTATGCTAAAATATGCACTACACAATTTATAGTGAATTTGAGAAATTTGTTCTATTTTGGGTGCAATTATATGATAAACAGTCCTGTAAACTTAGCCATATCTCAAAATGTAGAAGTCCAATAAAAAAATGATTTAGGGACAATTATTTAACATATAAGTGAACATTTTTTATGCTTCATACATTCTCTAATTCAGCTTTGAAGGACCTCAAAGGAAGTGGTCAATCTCACACTTTATTGGCATGAATAGGTTATGGATCAGTCATGAATCAGGAGCCAAATCTCTTAACACACAAAATTTTAAGCAAAAATGATTTACAAAATGTAGGCAAGACATAAAACTACAACTTTGAAATTTTACACTTCACCTATTTTGACTTTAGGCCCAGGAAATTCTTAGAAAACAAAACCAATAAATTAGTAGGCTTCAATATAACTCAGTCACAATCAAAGGGTTATATCTCTTCACAAACATATTTAGAAAAAAATATTTTACAAGAATTTATATGAGACATAGCCCTACAACTTTCATACTTTGAACTTTTCCTAATTCATCTTTTAGGGTTATAAAATTATGTGTGCAATAATCTATTCATATAATAGAATTAAAGGAATTCAGCTCGTGCTAACTCTTAATACCTTCTCACACATGAATCCTAACTATAATTACTTTATAAATCCCACTAATTACTTATGATTAATATGCCATAGAGGAGAAATTTCATGGTGAAACAAATATGAAATCACATATCTTACATTAAAGCTAGAAAACCTCAAGATTTCTTTATAGCTAGCTACCTTTTTCTTCTTCATCTTCTTACTTTCTTCTATTCTATTTCTTTTACTACACCCCCTCATGTTTTTTCCTCTCTAATCTAATTCTAAAGGGAAAGGGAGAAATTCAATTTATATACCTACTCTCTAATAGGATAAAACTATGATGGCTTGTTACTATTGGTTGGAAGCTCAATTTTCCTTTTTTAGTCTCTCTTCTTCACTTTTTCATCACCTCTATCCATCTACCAATCTTCATATGCTCCTTATACTTTTGATAAGTTCCAAAACACCATTGTTTAAGATATTATAACATGCACATAACATATAACAATTTATCATACAATTATGTAAACATCATGTTCAAATTCAAATACCTCAAATTTTATGATATAATGCTTAAGTCATGCGATGCATATATGCAATATATCATATTTAAAATGAAAATGAATTAGGTTGAGGATGTTATATAAGGGCTATTAAAAGGATAAACTTTAGTACTTGCTAGATGGCTACTAGAAGATGATGTTAACCTTGTTACTTGTTAGAGGGCTATCGAGAACCTTAGTACCTGCTAGAGTGCTACTAAAAGGATCAACTCCAGTACTTGCTAAAGGGCTATTAGAAGACGATATTAAACCATAACACTTGTTAGAGGCTAACAAGAAGCTTAGTACTACCTAGAAAGCTACTAAGAAGATTAACTTCAGTACTAGCTATAGGGCTGCTGGAAAGTGATATTCAACCTTGGTACTTGCTAAAGGGCTTCCAAGAAACCTATTACTTGTTAGACGACTACTAAAGGGCTATTCGAAGGCGATATTCAACCTTAGTACTTGCTAGATGGCTGCTAATAGCCTTAGTTCTTACTAGAGAGTTACTGAGGAAATCGTATCCTTATGTATCCTTTTTATGGTATCTGCATTTATATTGAATGCATTATTGTGACTTGTCCATCATCCATTTTCTAAAAATGTCATTTTCCAAGCCTTACAAAGGAGGGGGCAAACTATAAGAACTATCTTTTGGGTCCTTAGAATGTGAGCTAGATAATGAGAAACTACTTGAATTATTCCCTAAAGAATATAGGAAATAGTGCCTAAGAAAGTGAAAAAAGCTTAAATAAACCTTGAACCACTGGTTACAGAATAACAACAAACTTTTTTATCTCTAAATTTTAGTGTTACTCTATAGCTCGGTTGTGACGTCTCATTTACTAATTATTCCTAAAGTAGGTGCATTAACTTATTCATAAAACATGGAATACTAAAGTGACACAACATCATTTAAATATCCTCTCATTCCATTGTCATTAAAGGACCTTATTTCAATTATATTATTTTTTTCACACTATGTATCTTGTTTTGCAATATAATAACTATTTACAACAAAGTATACATGGTTAAACAAACTTAGATACTAATTGTTTGCATACTAGCCCAACCATTACTAGACTGCTAGATAGCAACTTCAAAATGTAAATTAGATTCAATCTTAGTATACTCTTCCTGAAAGAAAATTTAATGCAAAAAAGTGAGCTTATATACTCAGTAAGTAAATGTATAATGATACTTCAACCTAAAATAACATAACAATATTTAAATATAAAAAACACATCATCATATCCATGCACGAAATAAAGAGTTTTTACTCTTAAATGCCACGTAGGCTATCAAATGTTATTGTCACACCGGCTGTCATATACTATTGCAACATAGATTGTAGATGTCACTGCCATAAAGGCTTTCATATTTGGTTGCCACACAGGCTATAGATATCATTGCCACATAGGCTATCTAATGTTATTGTCACACAAGCTATTATAGATTATTGCGACACATGATATAGATATCATTGCCACACAGGTTGTCGAGTGTTATTGCCACACACACTATTATATATTATTACCACATAGAGTATAGATATCATTGCCATACAGGCTTTCGAATGTTACTGCCATACAAGCTGTTATATATTATTGCCACACAAGCTATAAATATCATTGCCACATAGGCTATCGAATGTTATTACCACACAGGCTATTATAGATTATTGGCACACAAGTTATGGATATCATTGCTACACAGACCATCGAATGTTATTGCCACACAAGCTATCATAAATTATTGCTACACAGGCTATAGATATCATTGCCATACATGTTGTCGAATAGTGTTACTTGCCAACAACATCAAGTATTAGTCTTTCAACAAATCAACTATAAACCCAACAAAATTTCAGCAATATAACGCCTAATAACAACACCTATAACTTTGGCAGCTCATATCATAACATACTCCCAATTTCAAGTCATAATTTATCAACATCTCATTAAAATAAATAAATCAAGAGTATAACAATCTTTTCATCAATGTATTCCTCAATATCATCACATTAAACAACATTTAATTCCATTGAGTATATGTTCATGGCATTTAACCAATCACACATATAGTACCATTAACTATTTACCTACCTCCTCCTTCAAACTTATTAAGCCATGAATGGTCCTAGCTTATTCCCACTATTATTTTCATGCTTTGAGGACCTATTTCAATACACCAAATCAATCCATGATGATAAAATAAGATTTTCATCTTGTTATGCAAATATGCTCTAGTAAAATATCATGAACTTAATAGGTTGTTTCTATAATTACTTTTAACTCACAAATCCAAATGACTGATTCTTTATTTCCAATGAAATTAGACATATATGGGTACATTATATCGAAAATTCAGTCTAAAATATACACTATATAATTTATGGTGAATTTTATGAATTTGCCCTATTTCAATGTTATCTTAGCCTAAATAGGTCTTATATTATTAGATATATCTCAAATCTTATAGATCCAATCTTAAAAGTGATTTACCAGAAGTTAGAGAACACCTAAAGGAACATTTTTCATGTTTTACTCATTGTCTAATTCAGTCTATAAAGTCACTAAACAAATGACCAATCTCAGGGTGAGCAAGTTTTCAACATGTTGACAATCAGACATAATGAAGGGGAAATATCTTAATAACCATGTTAAATTTGGCAAACATATTTTATAGGCATGTGGATAATACATAAATATACAACTTTTAAGTTTTACACACCACCAAATTCCAAATCTATGGCTATCTAATTCTTGGAAAATATAATTAAAAGACTGACGAGGTTTCAACTGGGTACAAGATCAGTCAGTCAATGAGCCATATCTCTTTTCTCACAATACATCAATCAAAACTGCTTTACAGGTATTTATAGGGGATATAACACTACAAATTTTATGTTTTACACTTTTCCAAAATTAAGACCTAAGGCCATCAAAATATAAGTAAACAGAAAGACTTAGGTGATTTCGGTTGGTTGTGAACCATCCCTAATGGAGGAGCCATGACTCCTTACACACACCAAATCAAGAAAAATTGTTTCATATGAATTTATATGGGCCATAAAGATACAAATTTCATATTTTTCACTTTCCCTAATTCCTATTTTAGGGTTATGAAGTCGTGGGTACAAAATTCTACTCTAACAGTAAAACTAACACAATCAGCTATTGTTCTTTTAAATTTCAACTTCCATTTAAGCGTTCTACCTCAAATACCCTATAATTCTCATTAACCATGCATGATTAACATGTCATGAGGGGTTAATTTCAAGTGACAATAAGAAAAATTAGCTTACCTATTTTCCCAGAACTAGAAAACCTTAGGATTCCTTTTTAGGCAGCTCACTCTTCTCCCTCTCCTTCTTCTTTTTCTTCTTCTTCTTCCTTCCTTTCTTTCTTCCTTAGGTCTCTCTTTCTTCTACTGTACCTCACTTCTACGCTCTATATTCTTATCCTAAAGGGTAAAAAATTCCACTTGTAAACCTATTGTAATAAGACAAAATCATGGTGTTGCATTTCTATTGGTTGGAAGTTCAATTTTCCTCTTTTAGTCCCTCTTCTTCACTCCTCCTTAAGCACCTCCATTCATCTCTTAATCCATAGATGCTCCTTATACTTTTAAATAAGCTCTATAACACTGTTATTTATGATGCTATAACATGCACACAATATAAGATAATTTTTATGCAACTATACAATCATTACATATACGTTCAAGGGTCCCAAATGCAATGGTGCATGTGTAATTGTCATGCTTATCTAATTCACATGTCTAAAAAATCATTTATCTAATGTATATATTCAAATATAACGTAATTCAAATGCATATGATTTGGGTTGAGGATGTTACAATTCTCCCCCTCTCATAGAAATTTTGTCCTTAAAATTTTACTTACTATAACTTTAGAATAGATAGGGATATTGTAGTCCCATATGTTCCTCTACTTCCCAAGTGGCCTTCTTAGGTGAGTGATGGTTTCATCTCACTTTAACCATAGGTATCACTTGATTCCTTAATTATTTTAATTTCTGATCAATAATTTCAACTGGTTGTTCATGATAAGTCATATCATCAGTCAATTCAATCTCTAGCTCTGATAATCCATGGCTAGGATCATATTGATACCTTTGAAGCATAGAAATATGGAACACATCATACATCATAGATAATTCTACTGGTAATGCCAATTGATATGCCAAGGCCCAATTCTCTCTATGATCTCATATGGCCCAATGCACCTTGGACTCAACTTTCCCTGTTTACCAAACCTAATAATGCCTTTCCATGGTGAAACTTTCAAAAATACTTTACCTCAAACTTGATATTCCATTTCTCATCTATGTTTATCAACATACCCTTTTTGCCTATCTTCAGTAGTTTGTAAACATCTTCTGACTACTTGGATTTTGGTCACTGTATCTTGTACCATATCAAGACCCTTTAATTGTCTTATTCCTTTAACATCCCAAGAAATTGGACTTCTACATTTCCTGCCATATAAGCTTTATATGGTGCCATACCAATACTAGAGTGATAACTATTATTATATGTGAATTCCATTAATAGTGAATGATCGTCCTAATTGCCTCTGAATTCTAACACACAAGCTCGCATCATATCCTCTAATATCTTAATAACCCTTTTTGATTGACCATCAGTCAATGCTAAAATTCAAAAGACTACCCAAGGTTGTTTGTAAGCTATTTCAAAAATGAGAAATGAATCGAGGATCTTTATCTGACTCAATAAAAATAGGAATACCATGTAATCTCACAATCTCAGCAACATATATTTTAACCAGTCTATAAAGTGAATCTGTTTGTTGTCTAGGCAAGAAGTGTGTAGATTTTGTGAGTCGATCTACAATAACCCAAACAACATGATGCATTTTATGTGTCTGAGGCAAATTGATAACAAAATCCATTAAAATTTTCTCTCATTTCCATACAGGAATAGATAAAGGATGTAACTTACCTGTCGGTGCTTAAAGTTATGCTTAGATTTGTTGGCAAGTTAAATATCTTGATACAAACTCAACTATATCTTTCTTCATCATTGACCACCAAAAATATGACTGTAGGTTTCTATACATTTTTGTACTTCCAAAGTGCATAGCATATGGTGCATTGTATGCCTCTTGCATAATCTCTGATCTCAAACCATCAACATTTGGTACACAAACTTGACTACCATCACTATCATCCCATCAACTATAATAAAAAAAATTAGTCTTCTTACCTTATATCTTTTGTAGCATTTTCTACAAATATGGATCCTTCACCTGAACTTCTCTAATTTTGTCTTTAATCGCAGGCTTTAACTAAAGAGTAGCCATTAAAGTTGTCACATTCTTAATCTCAAAATTT
Source organism: Omphalea diandra (assembly GCA_949677035.1). NCBI lineage: Eukaryota > Viridiplantae > Streptophyta > Magnoliopsida > Malpighiales > Euphorbiaceae > Omphalea > Omphalea diandra. The sequence goes on along the minus strand of CATIWR010040327.1, from coordinate 11,234 downwards.
ACATTTAAAGCATGAAGATTAACCAAGGATGTCAAATTATAACCAATCATACCGGCAATAACATCTAAGATTTTTTAGCTTAAAGCATCAACAACAACATTGTCCTTACCCGAATGATAATCAATAGTGCAATCATAGCCTTTTAATAATTTCATCCATCTTCTCTATCTTAGGTTCAATTCTCTCTATGTTGGAATATATTTCAAGCTTTTATGATCTATCAGAATTGGAAATGTCTCTCTATACAAGTAATGCCTCTAAATTTTCAGGGCATGGACAATGGTCACCAACTCTAAATCATGTGCAAGATAATTCAGCTCATGAGGCCTTAGCTATCGAAAAGCATAATCTATCACTTTTCCATGCTAAATCAATACACAACCTACCCTCGTCCTGATGCTTTAGTGTACACTAAAAATCCACCATTTATTGATGGTAATATCAATATCGATGCCATAGTCAATCTCTTTTTTAGTTCCTCAAAACTTTGATGTCATTGATCATCCCATTTAAATGCTACATTCTTTCATAATAATTTTGTTAATGGCCCAACAATAATGGAGAATCCTTCCACAATTCGTATATAATAACTAGCAAATCCAAGAAAACTAATACATCTGATACATTTTTAGGTGGATCCCATTCCAAAATGGCTTTCATCTTAGCTGGATAAGGTTGAACACCATGTCTAGACACAATATGCCCTAAAAATACCACTTGTTCTATCAAAAAATTGCATTTGTTCAATTTGTCACATAACTATTTTTCCTTTAAGATATGCAATATGATTCTCAGATGTTGCTTGTGCTCCTCATGGTTTTATGAGTATGTGAGAATGTCATCAATGAACACAATTACAAACTGATCAAGATATTGCTTAAAGGTATGATTCATTAATGCCATAAATGTTGTTGGTGCATTAGTTAACCTAAAAGGCATAACAAGAAACTCATAGTGAACATACCTAGTACGAAAAGTAGTTTTTTGAATGTTTAGCTCAATAACCCTCAATTGCCAATACCCATATCTCAAATCAATTTTTCAAAATACAGTTGCTCCTTGAAGCTGGTCAAGCAAATCATTAATTCTCGATAAGGGATATTTATTCTTTACTATTACTTGATTCAGTTGCCTACAATCAATACACAGTCACATACTCCCACCCTTTTTCTCCACAAATAACACTGTTGCCCCCCAAAGATATGTACTAGGTCAAATGAAACCTTTTTCCTACAACTTTTCCAATTATTTCTTAAATTCTTATAACTTCACTACTGTCATTTGGTATGATGTAATAAATATAGTGCCACTCCTAATAAGATTTCAATAATAAGATTTCAATATTAAAATCAACTTCTCTATGTGCTGGTAAATTAGGCAAGTCGTCAAGAAATACTTTTAGAAACTCTCTTATTACATAAATGTCTGCTAAACTTAGATTAGGAACATTGGTGTTCACTACACTAATTAAAAATGCATCACAACTTTTTTTAATCAATTGAAATTCTTAAATACTTGAGGTCAAACAAATTAGAATAGTTTTGTGCTCTCTAACAATTATAACTCTTTAATTGGCCTGAAGATTTGATTATCAACTATTTAGTATGACAATCTAGAAAATCCATACCTAGAATAACATCAAATTCCTTCAAATTCATCAATATCAAATTTGTAGGTAACATGGCACCACACACTAGCACTGGATAATTTATACACACTTTGTTTCTACTTATGTCATGAACATTCTCCCCACAACTACTTGAGACTCTCCTCCAATTACACCTATCATTGGGCAATCTTTGCTTATATGGTATGACTATCTATAAGTATAGTAAGTAACCCTTTTAGGTCCTTAACACTCTCCAAAATGAGTTCTTCCATGAATATTACAAATTTGGGGAGCACCTCTTCCCATTATGTCAATTGGCCCTTTCTTACCCTTTGAGCCTTCAAAACCACCATAGCTACCTCTACCAGATGCTATTAATGCTAATATGCTAGGTTGACTATGTCCATTATCTATTTGATTATTAATACCTCTTTCAAATCTTGATCCACCAAACAATGTAAAACCACCCCTTTTTTGTTGCCTTATTGAGTTCTCCACTTCATCCTGCATAACTTTTCTTTCTTTTAACCTCAACAGCATTCTTCTCTTGGATCACCTCCTCAGTTCAAATAGTCACTACTAATCGAGTAGTATAATTGGTTGGTTTAACTACTAATCGATCTTAAATTTAACCTCAGTCCCTTGTCAAACTTCTATCACTTCAATTCCTTTGTAGCCACATAAATTGAGGTATATCTCGAGAGTTTTAACAAATTATACCTCATAATTTACAATTGTTATATCATTCTGCTTCAGTTAGAAAAATTCATTTTTTTTATCTAAGTATACTAATGGTGTTTAAGTTTTTTACAAACTGCCTTAGAAAATCATCCAAGTCAATGTCATTGATTGAATAAAGCTACTTGGAATAGTCTCCCACAAATCCAAGGCATTATTTTAAAGCAAAGATATTGCATACTTTAACTTTGCTATAGAATGCATTCAAGCCTATTCAAGATTCTTTCAATTCTTCTAAGCCACTCCTCAACCTCATTAAGATTTGTAATGCCCTCAAAGTCAATTATTTTTTACTTCTTCAATCTATTGTAATTCCTATCTATAGCAAGTCCTACATACGCTTTTATTGCAAATCTCTACATCATCTCAATAAACTGTATGATATTTAGGTTTACACCTGTGGCTAGATTATTCCATGATATCTTAAAATTCTAACCAACATGGTCAACATGCTTACGTGCATTAACAGACTCAATAGACTCATCTCTAACCTCTGGTCCAATATAAACTTTATCAGGTGCATCCATACTCCTCTATGCTAATGCATGTAAGATTAACACAATGCAAATATCATATATATCTCATTTATATTACACATGTCTATATAATCATTTACTAGCTCTGATACCACTAAAATGTGACGTCCCATTTGCTAATTATTCCTAAAGTAAGTGCATTAACTTATTCATAAAATATGGAATACTAAAGTGACACAACATCATTTAAATACATTCTCATTCTATCCATTGTCATTAAAAGACCTTATTTCAATTATATATATATATTTTACACTATGAATCTTGTTTCACAACATAGTAACTATTTAGAACAAAGTATACATGGCTAAATAAACTTAAATACTAATTGACTACATACTGGTCCAACCTTTATTAGATTGCTAGATAGCAACTTCGAAATGTAAACTTAATGCAATCTTAGTCTACTATTCCTGAAATAAAATTTAATGCAAAAAAGTGAGCTTACATGCTCAGTAAGTAAATGCATAATGATAATTCAATCTCAAATAACCTAATAACATTTAAATATAAATAATAAATCATCATATCTATGCAAGAAATAATGAGTTTTTACTTTTAAATGTCATACATGCTATCAAATGTTATTGTCACACAAGTTGTCATATATTGTTGGGAAATAGGTTATAGATGTCACTGCCACAAAGGTTTTCATATTTGGTTCCCACATAGGCCATAAATATTATTGCCACATAAGCTATAGATATCATTGCCACACAGGCTATCGAATGTTATTTTCACATAGGCTATTATAGATTATTGCCATACATGTTATAGATATCATTGCCACATAGGCTATTATATATTATTGTCATATAGGTTATAGATGTCAATGCCATACAGGCTCTTGAATGTTACTGCCACATAGGCTGCTATATATTATTGCCACATAGGCTATTATAAATTATTGCCACACAGGCTATAAATACCATTGCTACATAGGCTATCAAATGTTATTGCCACTCAGGCTATTATAGATTATTGCCACACAGGGTATAGATATCATTGCCACACAGGCTATAGATATCATTGCCACATAGGTTGTCAAATAATGTTACTTGCCAACAACATCAAGTATTAGTCTTTCAACAAATCAACTATAAATCCAACAAAATTTCAGCAATATAATGCTTAATAACAACACTCATAACTTTGGCAGCTCATATCACCACGTACTCTAATTCTCAGGTCATAATTTATCAGCGTCTCATAAAATTGAATAAATCAAGAGTATAACAATCATTTCATTAATGTATTCCTCAATATCATCACACTAAATAACATTTCATTCCATTGAGTATATGTTCATGGCATTTAACCAATCGCACGTATAATACCTTTAGCTATTTACTTACCTCCTCCTTCAAACTTATTAAGCCATAGATGGTGCCGACTTATTCCCACTATTATCTTTAATGCCTCAAGGACCTATTTCAATACACCAAATCAATCCATGATGATAAAATAAGATTTTCATCTTGTTATACAAATATGCTCTAGTAAAATATCATGAACTTGATAGGTTGTTTCTATAATTACTTTTAACTCATAAATTAATATGTCTGATTCTTTTTTTCAATTAAATTATACATATATGGGTATACCTTATCCAAAATTCAGTCCAAAATATACACAACATAATTTATGGTGAATTTTATGAATTTGCCCTCTTTCAATGTCATCCCAGCCTGAGTAGGTCTTACATTATTAGATATATCTCAAATCTTATAGATCCAATCCCAAAAATTATTCACCAAAAGTTAGAGAAAACCTAAAGGAACATATTTCATGTTTTACTCATTGTCTAATTCAATCTATAAATTCACTAAAACAAATGACCAATCTTAAGGTTAGCAGGTTTTCAACATGTTGACAATCAGTCATAATGAAGGGAAAATATATCAACAATAATGTTAAATTTGGTAATAATATTTTACACGCATATGGATAATACATGAATATACAACTTTCAAGTTTTACACATCACCAAATTTCGAATCTATGGTCATCTAATTCTTTGAAAATAGAATTAAAAGACTAATGAGATTTCATTTAGGTACAAGATCAATCAACCAATGATTCATATCTCTTTTCACACAATACATCAATCAAAACTGCTTTACAGGTACATAAAAGGGATATAACACTACAAATTTAATGTTTTACACTATGCCAAAATCAGAACCTAAGGCCATCAAAATATAAGAAAACAGAAAGACTTAGATGATTTCGGTTGGTTATGGACCAGCCTTAATGAAAGAGCCATAACTCCTCACACACACCAAATCAATAAAAACTGCTTCATATGCATATATATGGGGCATAAAGCTACAAATTTCATATTTTCCACTTTCCCTAATTCCTATTCTAGGATTATGAAATCATGGGTACAAAATTATGCTCTAATACCAAAATCAACATAATCGGCTCTTGTTCTCCTGAATTTCAACTTCCACCTAAGAGTCCTGCCTCAAATACTCCATAATTCTCACTAACCATGCATGATTAACATGTCATGATGGGTTAATTTCATGTACGAATAAGATAAATTAGCTTGCCTATTTTCCCAAAACCAAAAAACCTTAGGATTCCTTCTTAAGCAACTCACTCTTCTCCCTCTCCTGCTTCTTCTTGTTCTTGTTCTTGTTCTTTTTCTTCTTCCTTCCTTCCTTTCTTTCTTCCTCAGCTCTCTTTTTCTTCTGTTGTACCTTACATCTACGCTCTGTATTCTATTCCTAAAGGGTAAAAAATTTCACTTGTAAACATATTGTAACAAGACAAAATCATAGTGTTGCATTTATATTGGTTGAAAGTTCACTTTTCCTCTTGTAGTCCCTCTTCTTCACTCCTTAAGCACCTCCATCCATCCCCTAATCCGTAGATGCTCCTTATACTTTTAAATAAGCTCTATAACACCAATATTTATGATGCTATAACATGCACACAACATAAGATAATTTTTCATGCAACTATACAAATATTACATATACGTTCAAGGGTCCCAAATGCAATGGTGCAAGTGTCATTGTTGTGCTTATCTACTTCACATGTGTAAACAATCATTTATCCAGTGCATATATTCAAATATAACGTAATTAAAAATAATATGATTTGGGTTGAGGATGTTATTTAAGCTTAGCAATGAAATTTTCCATTGCAAAAAATAACAACAAAATAATAATGAAATTTTTGCGATAGAAAAATCTGTCACTATTCCGTCGCTAAGCTTAGCTATGGAAATTTTCGTTGTGGGTCTGACTCTAGTTTGATAGATTTCCATCGTTATAAATTTATTTCATATTTTGCATATTAAAATTTTTATACTTTTATTTCATACTTAGAAATTTTTATAAAAAATATTTATTTATTTAAGTTAGAAAATTAAAGTTATTAAAATTAAAATTAATAAATTCATCATATTAATATTTGATTATCATACTTATAAATTATCAAGTTATTGAATCTTAATGTTAATATATTATAAATTCTTTAAATCTAAATATCAATATGCTATCAATCAATTATAAAATAAATAAATCATAAAAAATTTAAATTAAATAATTAACAAGTATAAGTATATATATTAAAAAGAAATTTAATGACTTTAAAATTGTAAAATTTATAACTACACATTTTCAATTAATAAATATTAATAATTACATATTTTCAAATAATAAAAAATTAACAATTACATATTTTTAACTAGCAAAATATTATTGTGAAGACGTTTGTTAGCCTGTTGCTATTCATAGTCTTACCTGTATGCTACTCATGTGCATATATGGTATCAGGGCCTGGTTCATCCTTTTTCTAGGAGGTGAATAGTATGTATGATTGAAGACTGAAGGCACTATATAATCATGGAACCCTCCCATGTAAGTACATATAGTACTTCGACTTTAACTTCATTTTCTCAAACCACTCCAACCATTCCTTTAACTGCAACTATTCCTTCATCACCAACATTCATAAGATCCAGCTCTTCAAAAATAGATTACCTAAACGAACTAAGTTGTATCCTAGACAACCAAAAAATCCAAGACACAAACATCCTTTCCTTAACCCTTATAATGCTTTCCAAAAGAACAAAAACTTATGGACCAGTTCTATTCGAACCTTAATCAGATAATCACCCAAATCTGTTGAAGAGTATGTCCAGTCATGTAGCTTTGATCAGTGCTCCATATAGGCAACTGGTCAAGAGTAGTTCATTACTCTGGAAATCCCTCCAGAGTTCATTCATTAATGGATAACTCTAGGATACACCCATCTCTACTTTGGTACAATTAGGATTGCAGTAAGCTACCATGGAAAAAAAGGACTTATAGTCTTTGCCAGGATAGATCTTCTGGATAATCACTACATTCAGTACCAACATACTATTATTGGTACAGTTGAGAGATCGTTGAATGTAGGATTAGTCATGTTCACCTTGTATCCCAATTTCAACTTATCTCTCAATGATCCTCATGTCTTGAATGCGATTAAGATCTGAATCCAGATTACTGGAGCACCACAAGTTGCTTCAACTCCTGCTGCCACACTTCATTATCAAATGATCTACCGCACACAGAATCATGCCATAGATTTGGCTCTCCCTCACGAGGATGAAGCCCTATTAATCATGGTAGAAACTCAGAATGCCTCGGCCTACATACATATCCCTAGGCAGATCTTTAAGGAAGAGTTACTCAAGCTCCTTTTGTAGAAATGGGTAACTAGTTATGAAAAAAATGTATAAAAGCTCTCAACTAGTTCAGTCTACAGAACTGGTGTACTATAGACGAGCAGATTGTATGATAGAGACTAGATTTGAGAAATCACTCCCACTAGGAGGAGGATCGGTATTTACTACCCAATTCATGATGTCCCTATATGAGCCAAAGAAGGACATGCCCATTATCTTCTTTAATAATTATGGGAGACCAATTTATCCTTTTAAGCATGATAGTCATTATTCCTTCGATGAATGTGACTGTGACAATTATCTTTATAACTGGCAGGACGTGGAAGAAGAAAAGACTAATAAGAAGAAGAAGGGGAAATGCTCTAAGAATGAGTCACAAAGGAGATTTGATGAAGGAGATTCATCAATTGGTTTATTTGGGGAACCATCAGGAAAATATGATTACATCGTCAAGTATGGTCCAGATCCTGTCCAAAAGAAAAACCCCTCATATTCAAACCAAACACCACCACCTCAAAGGCCTTCAACAAAAGTCGCACCTCTTCCTTGTTATAAACAAACCCTAAAATAATTCCACAAAAAATCACCATTTTTTATACACCTCACACCTAAAGCACTTCCTCAAATCTGTATGTACCAACCTCCTTTCTCTGAGGAGGACTTTTTACCTTTGCCAGATCAAATAAAAAGGACAATCATTGGGGATAACCCCTACTGAGGCAGTTTTGAATTGGCAGTCCAGCAAAACGAAGTGCGAAATTGAATCGTTTGCAATATTGAGTCCAAAGTAGAGAAGGTCTCCTTACAAATGAAGAAGGTTAATGATAGGCTCACAAATCATCAAAAAGATGTCTACGAGCTTATGATTCGTCTCCATGCTCAGTTAGATGAAAAACATAAGGAAGTAATGCTCTTGGTAGATCAAAGAGCCCATACTGAAGAGATTAAAAGAAAGGTAACAGAAATATAGAGGTTAAAAGATCAAATCGAGAGGATTGAGAAGGATTTTCAAGCTTCACAGTCTGTACCTAAATACAAAATCCCTGATCCATTTGACCTTCCTCAAGACCTCCAGTCCTGAAAATACCAATAACCTTTGAGCAAGAACTATAGGGCCTTTTAGCCAATCTTTTTCATAAGAAGATAAGGTCGGATAAATTTCCTGCTCAGCCAGACACTTCCATGAACATAACCAAATCTACTGAGTCAATTAAAAAACTCGAACCAAAACGTCCTTCCAACCCACTTGAGACTCATATGCTTAATTCAATAGCCTCTTACCTAGAGAACACCACTACTTCCATTCCATCTTTCTTGATGGTTAACTCAAAGTCAGAACCATCTCTTTCTCAATCTGATTCTGAACCATAAAGTTTCGACTCCCTCTCATTTGAAGAAGAATCTAAAGAAGATCTTGCTCCCGATCAGTTTAAGGCTAGTCCTCAAATGCAAGAATCCTCCACCAATCCCCCTTATATGGTGGACCCTCCAGATGAAATGGATATTGCCCAACCAAGGCAATAAAGGTTCGCTTACCAAAATGGTGGCCCATGGTTTACTCTTGATATAGTTAACCCAGATCTGTATTGGGATAAGTTCCAATAATTTAGGGCCTGGATTGATTCCCAAATGAAGAGACCAGAGGCATAACTTTTCAAGGTCATAGAGGAGTTTGTTACTTGAATCATAGGGAGATTGCAATGCTAGTATATGGCTCTTGATGAGTATTCCAAGCTGAGATTGGTACAAAGTTCTGGAGCGGATGAATTTCTTGGCATACTGTATGCAGAATTCATAGGCAAACCTTAAGAGGCAGCTGATATCATTAGAAGGGAATACTTTAATATGAGGTGTTGTTCATTGATTAAAAAGGATTTGGACTTACACTATTAAAGGATGTCTAAGCGATACTACCAGCTCAGAGGTTGGACAAGTTCAGACCTAAAAGAAGCCTTCATTACTTCCCTTTTGGAGCTTCTTTATAACTCCATGCATCAGATCATACTATATATATATATATATTGGATTTTTTGGTTATTGGATCTAAATTGCTATTTGTATTTAGTTCAATATATTAAATTGCGTTAAATAATCAAGTTTTGAAAATATTAATGAGAAAATAATAATAATAATAATATTTTAACCTTTTGAACTATATATATATATATATATATATATATATATATATATATATTAGATAATATTCTAAATAAATAAGGATTTATGGAGAAAAATACTTTTGAAATAAAAAAAACTTATTTATATGTGGTTGGATTTTTATATTTTATGAAATTATGATACGTAAATTAAATATGAAATATTAAAATAATTAACTAAATTTTTAGTTGTTATGGAGAAATTACATTATATTTGAGAATGAGATTTTGGAGAATTATGAAGGAAGTTTTGAGAAGGATGAAGCCAATATTTTCTAGGCCCAGATGGCATTGTTGAATTGTTTGGGTTGTTCATTTATGATAATTTTTTTTTTTTGATAATGCTCATTAGAGCATTTATGAATTTATGGACGAAGTCTAGTTTTCGTCAAAACTCTACTGGATTTTTTTATAGAATTTACAACTTGATTATTTTATTTTGTGTGTCATAGAGACTCTTTAGGATCTAGTTTTTATTCTAATTTCTCCTTTCATTTACTCATTTTTGGGGAAGATCTTGTTTCAGCTGTAAGCCTTATGAGCTCTCCTACCAGCTAGGCTATCATTTTTATGTTTTGAGGTGAATGGATAAGTTTATAACATTGGTTTTTTTTTTAAAATAAATGTTATACACATAAAAATGATTTTATTTATAGAAAATAGGAAGCAGAGAATGGTATTTTAGTTTTAAAATATGATTAAATGAATTTTTAGTTTGTACACAATTGCATAACTAGTTTGAAACATTACAGATATGAGCTTATTGTATCAGCACTGTGATGATCGATGACATTTACAACTATTATTATTTCTATGTATGTCAACAGCATGTGATAAACATATAGCCATTGTGGTGTATACTAGGTGATTGCCTAGTACGAGTAGCTCTACACCTGTATCTAACAAGTTTATATATATTATTGGGCTATCAGCATCATCATTATGCCTAAGACAACAACTTTTATTCAACTTTGATCGGTAGGGTACATGTTTTTAGTGTACGAGATTCTTCATTTAAATTACAACATTAATTCATGATTTATTAGTACAACTAAAAAAGTGTTTGATTAAAATGATATTTATTCAGCTGACTTGCTTTTATATGTGGTACACAGTTAGTGTCTAAACCCTCTTTTGTTCCCCCTTTATTATATATTTATCCGCTCACTAGTTATACTCACCTTTTTATTTCCAGCATTTCAAATCCTTTTGACGAGTCCAGACATTATAGATAGTAGTAGTGTCATCCTGTCATTCATTCCTATGTATAAACTATCTAGTGGAGATCAAGCCAACATATTTTTGCTCTTATGAGTTTGGAGATTGTATAATATTAGTAGAATCAACTATGCTACTTGTATATAACTTTCTTTTTAGATTTATCAGAGAATTTGGTATGATATATATATATATATATATATATATATATATATATATATATATATATATATATATAAATGATATTTTTAAAAAAAGTGTGATAATAAAAATAGTGGATATTTTTGTAT